>CAWLAL010000198.1:0-27912 GCA_963854785.1 Vaccinium vitis-idaea | reverse complement strand
ATGATTAAGATATTTATTACTAATACGAGCATTAGTATTAACGAAATTTCTTATTATTGAAACCATTATTCAAGCAACTGCAAATAAAATTATTAATAGATAAAACATAATGTTGTCGTGCAGCTCAACTAGTGCCTCCATTTGAGGGCTAGCACTATCTTGAAAATATAAACCTCATGCTCTAGGTGCATCACAATATTTAGTGAAAAAGTTTGTCATTTATATAAAGAAAGAATATATATGTATTTTTTTTTATCGTCTTTACTGTTTAAAAATTATTTTTTATGAACATTAAATTAGTCTAAGACGATAACTTTATGATTTATAATAATTTAATGTTTATGTAATTTCCTTAATATAGGGAGAAGATAAATACATTATCAAAATTAGTAAATATAGTATATTTACTATTACTATTTATTTACTTTATAGTTGGCTAGGTAACATATGTAAAAATTAAAGGATTTCCTAACAAAAAATAACATTCTTTAAGTAATGCATAATATATCTATAGATGTAAAAAATATATAAAACAAATTATTAATTAATATATTAAAGCACTGTATATTAACTAATTTACCTAAAGATCTATTATATTTATACGTGTATAAGAGTTGAACTTATGTACATGTATCCAAAGTACAATGCTCTACTATTAAGCTAACACGTATGGATAAGCTTTCAATATGAATTGAACATATATCAAAATATTAACAGTATTTCGCTCTACCTTTGAGCTATAAAAGCTTCTATTAAACCATTTACGAAAAGCGCTATTAATAAATTAAAGCCTAGTGCAAGAATCGCACTTACTTATACCGATTACAAAACGGTCGCATTACTTTTATGCTAACTGGGCTAAAAAATTATGTTCTTCCCCCAAGTAAAATAAACGCTACGATTATACTGTATTGTATGGCCTAAAAGCCTATCGTCAGAGGCGCTACAATATTTGCATATTCTATATGTATAAAGATTAGTTGTTAACAAAATTAGTGTTTTTTGCCTAAAAAATTAAAAGTCTTATAGCAAAAACCTATACAATATTATTATTCGTGATTATCTATCACGTGTATTTAAGAGTATCCTGAAATAAGTTTCACGCCTATATGCATTCAGCGTTTATCTTTAGCTAACGTAGCTTTCCTGCCATGCAAACCTTTCTCCATAAAGGCTTCATTTCATGAAGTCTCCCTTAATGATTGTTTTAAACAACATACAATATGTTGTTCATTAACATTACTAAATTTACAACAGGTAAACCATAGGTTACCATACCTAACTCCTTTCGTACGAAAGGGCTATTCTCATTTTACTCCAATTTCCTCTAGAAGATAGAAACCATACTGTCTCACGACGTATTTAACCCAGCTCGTGTAGCTCTTTAATTGACGAACAGTCAAACCCTTCATGACTCCTGCATTCATGTGGATGAGCTAAGCCGACATCGAGGTGCCAAACTGCGCACTCAATTTGTACTCTCTGGCGCAATTAGCCTGTTATCCCTAGCGTAACTTTTTCATTAATCCAAGACCTTTCCTTTATGCATCTTGTGATCTTATGCCCTGCTTACGCAACTGATAGACATGTAAGTCAAACAGTAAAGCAAGATTAAGCCGTTAAACTTTTAAAGTGTTTATAAATATTACTTTATTACTTATTATGGTTATTAACCTTAAACTAAATAATAAAGTAATTTAGTTTTTTTAATATAACTAAATATTAATTTAACATTCATATCTATTTTCCATATAGTTAAAATCTTACCTAATAAAATATAAAAATCTAACTTAATAGATATGTAGTTGGATATATAGATTTTATCTATGACTTGTAGTCTTATATCAAATAATATAAACATATTATATTAGTAACAATTGTTTAATAATTATTATTACCAATATAATACCTAAATTTACTAAATTTTGGATACACCCAGGTACTTTTTATGGGATCTGTGCCCCGCATAAACTGTCTAATAGTAAATGTAAAATGTTAATTTTCTTAAATATATAATTAAATTGTATATAATTAATATTTAAATTGTATAACAAATATAATAAAGGTGTTTCAATTTAATATTATCAATTACCTTATACACTACAATTGATTCTGTTATACACAATAACTAAAAACAGTAAAGCTGCATAGGGTCTTCTCGTCTGCCTAGAGGTAAACTGTATCTGCACAGCTATTCCAATTTCACCGAGTCAATCATTGAGACAGCTGTTGTATCGTTACATCATTCATGCAAGACCGCATTTAACGGCCAGGGTATTCCGCTACCTTAGGACCCTCATCGGTAAGGCCGCCATTGATTGGGGTTTCCTTCAAACTCTAGCTTAATAATATACTTATTATACAAAAGAAATCCGTTAACCAGCCAACATCGGGCAGACATCACACTCAATACTTTGATTTTACATCTTATGCAAAGTGCTTTGTTTTAATTAAACAGTCGTACAACACCATTCTGTGCCTCCTATTTTCATATTGATGCATATAAATAGTTTTTATTTATTTCTTATCAACATGAAAATGGTACACCTTATCCCTAAGTTACGGAGTCATTTTGCCGAGTTCCTTAATGATTGTTATCTCTAACGCCTTTGTATACTCTACTTGCTTACTTGTGTTAGTTTCTAGGTACGGTTGGTTAATTTTCCTGAACTTATAACATATAGTTGCTAAGTTTAATACTTTTACATTATGTAAAAATATTCTCATCGTTAATTCCTTTAGGATAGTAACTTAGAGACCGTTTTAATAAAATACCATAAGCTTAAGGCGAGGGGATATTTTGTACAAGTTAAAATCACGCATATGAAGGTTTTCTTATACTTGTACAAGCCCTTTATCGTTACTCATGTCAGCATTCTCACTTGAGATTAACTACTCAGATAATGTATTACGTTAAATCATATAATAATGTTAATTACTACTAAAATAATGTATTACGTTAGATCATATAATAATGTTAATTACTACTAAAATAATGTATTACATTATCTGATATTTTTTAATCTTTAAAAGATTAAATCTAGTATATACCCAATGTTCTGCTACCCTTTACTTAATATTTTGGTTAACTCTTTGGTTAATATTTTGGTTAATTATTTGGTTAATATTTTGGTTAATTATTTGGTTAATTCTTTGGTTAATTATTGTCACCTTTCCTTGGGGAAGGCGTTATAATAATGTAAAATATTAGGTATAGACAAGGTTTTAGTACGTTATTTAGATCCGTTATATCATCGGTGCCTTCAACTACTTGCGAGATTTAATCTACGCTAAATATTAAATCAGTGCTCTGTTACGAGATCTTTAAAAAGTGGCTGCTTCTAAGCCTATTTTCTGATTGTGTATGAATAATACTCCCTCAATTTCACTTAATAACGATTTTGGAACTTTTAACTCTTGTTCTGGGCTGTTTCCCTTTAGACATACAACCTTATCGTACTATGTCTGATAACTCAAAAATCATTACTGCCCTTCTGAGAGCAAATCCTCACTGATAAAATCTTCACGATCCCCCAATGTATGCATTGTAATATATTTATTGGCTATTAGCCTTAAAATAATATAAACTTGCCTGAGATCACAATTCTATACCTGCTGTAATGTTATTCAAATCGCCTACTTAAATAGGTTTCGCAGAAAACCAGCTATCCTAGTCAGTTTTGTCTTTCACTTACTTACCACAATTCATTGGATACCTTTACAACGGTAAACCATTCGAACTTTTATAATCCTGATCATAGTAAGATCACTAGGCTTCGGGTCTAACATAAAATACTAATTCATTGTTTAATAATTGGTTTTTCTAGGTAGAACCGTCACTTTATCCAGCATTATAACATAATGCAGGATAAAGTTAGTATTATTATCATTATCTGGCACTATGTTATAATAAAGGATAAAGTTCGTATTCTTATCTTGCACATTATGTTAACTTGCTGACCCATTATGCAAAAGGTACGCTCTTATTACATTTTATTATACACTTGAGCTGCTTATAAAATCACTAATTATAAAAATTCCCTCACGGTACTATTTCACTATCGCTTATATGTTATATTTAGCCTTAGAGAAAGGTTTCCCTAAAAATCACTTTTTAACTTATTGTCTATAAATAAATTTAGCCAAAACATGTTACAAAGGATTTAAATTTTCAAACAGATAATAACCGTTTTACTTTAAAGGCTCTTTTATGCTTGATCTAACAAAGCATAAAATCTCATTTGATTTATATTCCTAAAGTTAATAAGATACTTCAATTAACTTTGTTTAAATTTAGATTTACCCAAGTTCTCATTATCATATTAAATACTTTAACATACAGCTGTTTTTTACTTAATAATTTCTTTTTATACTTAAAAATAATAAATATTTTTATTTTTTTTCATTAACGCATTTAATTTTTATTTATCTACGTTAAATTATATATATTACATATAGTACGAATATATCTACTTATATCTACTGATATTTATATAAAAGTTAATAACTTTAAAGTATATTTCGGATTATTATGACTCGAACATAATTTATTCTCAACCCAAATAAGACGCCTAACCATCCGGCCCTAATCCGTTAAATTGTTATCTATGCCTATCTGTAACTCTATATTATAATGTATGAATACTTTTGTCAGAGAATATCCGATTTGAACGGATGTGATTAAAAAATCAAATAGGACTCAAATCTACCGCTATAAACCGCTCAGCCAATTCCCTCTGTTATACATCATTAAAATCACCTTAATTATCAAATCGTAATTTGGGCGCTAAACCTGTAAATTATGTCGTTACCCTAGTAAGAGCGCTATATCAAAGTTATGGCGGTCTATTCATAAAAGGGGTAACCGCACTATTTGATTCTTCAACGAATTGAACGTTGAACTGACTTTTATCAAAAGAATGCTTTACCTATTAAGCTAAAGAATCTTATTGTCGATGGAGGCGCTATAGTTAATGTGTTTGTGCTTAAAAACTATTAACATTTGGTAGCGCCCTTACTGAAAAAGCGACATAATAGTTTTTTATTAATTTTCTTCTTAGGTTAACGTAAAAGCTTTAGTTTCACAATGTATACATAAAATCAAGAGCACTCAGACTTGAACTGAGAAATAGAAGTTTGAAGCTTCTTGTGTTACCAATTATACTATACTCTTATGCTATTTCCTCATAAAAAGCAGATAGTTATTGTTCTTAATAGAATTTATAACAATTATTACACTAAGTATGAAGAATATATACCAACAATAGCGCTACAAGTTATGCGGACAAAAACGGATTCGAACCATTAGGTGTTAATACACAATATTTAGCAAATATTTTGACTTGCCTATGTCTACTTGTCCTAGTTTACACAATGCATTATTGAAAAACAAAAAACTATACTTGCCTTTACCCCCTTTCCTCCCCAGGGGGGGGGGGAGGGGGCGCTATTTATTTACTTTAAGTGTTATACTTATAATAGTTTTGTTACTTTAAAAAATCACGTGTTGCCGACAACTATATTTAATTTATATCTAATAATAGAATAAGTAATAACTTAGAATATATAGCCGTTAGCACTCTACTTTCATAAAGGTTCGAAACTATGAATTTGTAGTGTCCCCCCCCCAGAGGAGGGGGGGGGGAAACATAAAAATTAATTTTCTTTTTCTTGTCTACTGTCAATAGATAAAGCGTTTTTTCCTAATTCAAACGCAAAACCTAATGTCAATAGTATAAAAAATAATAACATAATAAGTAAACCAAATATACTATTATGATATGCACTTACAACATATGGATAAACTAACAATATTTCTAAATCAAACAATAAAAATAATAAAGCAAATATGAAAAAAGAGATACTAAACTCACTTCTGTTCTGGCCTAAAAACGAATGGAATCCGCACTCAAACACACTATCTTTTTCTTCGTATGGGTTATGAGGAGCAAATATAATATTAATTAATAACAATATTATGGCCAAAATAGGAATAAATAAGAAAAAAAAGGATATACTAGACATTTAAGATTTATTAATTGAAAGTGAAGCTAAATTCACTATTCTAAACCATTCATCCGGCATAAATATGAATAATAATATAAACATAGTTAAAATAGAAATAATTGCACTTAATTTATCATTTGTCGATATAGAATTTACGTTCTTTTTCATATATTTGTTTCTTCTAAATTTATTACTCACTCCATAGTAATCTTCTTTATTGTCTCTTTTTATAATCGATTCTAGTACATAATCGCTTTTACTAAAGAAGATTAGTTTTATCATGTTTAAATAGTAAGCAGCACCTATCACACTTGTAATCACGGCAACTAATGTCATAAAGATATATCCTTCGTCTAGTGCTGAGCTAAGCACCATCTGCTTTGCAAAAAAACCTATTAAGGGCGGTATACCAACAAAAGAAAATAAAGTTATAGCAAAACTAATAGATATGAAGGTGTTTATATAGAAATATCCCTTTATTTGACTTAAAAATTGTATCGGTGAGTTTTCTACGTCCAACTGCTTTCTTTTATTCCCTTTCTTTGTGGTTTCTTTATCTAGTTTATCGCTAGAAAAAGAATTTTGTTCGTATTTTAAACTTTTATTTTCACTAGGTATATATATATAACTAGCTAAGGTATAACCTATTGTTATTAGTATAAAAAAAGCATTTAAATTAGAAACAGAATATTGTAATATATAAAAAATATAAGCTTGAATAGATTCTATTTTGTTTATACATAAGGCTAACAATATAAAACCAACATGACTAATTGTACTATAAGCGAATAATCTTTTAATTCTGTATTGACTTAAACCTAATAATGATCCTATAAGTAAAGACATTAAACTACTTAATACCAATATGTTTTTCCAGTTACCTGATCCACTATATGAATCTGTATACATGTCTGTATATTGGTATATATTATTATTAATGTCTGAATATGTAACTAGATTTAGCATAAAATTTAACAATGATATTTTAGGTATTATGGCAATGAAGGTTGTAACTATGGTTGGTACCCCATCATATACGTCAGGTGATCAAAAATGGAATGGAGCAGCACTTATTTTAAATAAGAGCCCTACAGTTAAAATTATTAATGAAAAGTTAATGTAATTAGATGCACCGTTTACGTAGTACAATGAGTTATTGGAAGTGGTAAATTCACTAATACTATTTATTACATATATATTGTCTAAATTAGTTATACCTGAGTTAACATACAAAATGGCAGATCCTAGCAGTATAAAACATGAAGACAAACCTCCTAGTAAAAAATAGGTTAAACCACTACCAGTTGAAGATTCAGAGTTTCTGTATATAGTAGCTATTATATACAAACCATAACTTTGTAACTCTATACTCAAAAATAAACTAACTAGATCGCTAGCACTGGTTAGAAAAACTGCTCCAGATAAAACAAACAACATAATAAGGCTGTACTCTATTATATTGAACTGTGAATGATTTTTGTTTAAATTTATATCTTCGGAGTATGATGTAGCGTTTTCGTCCACAGTATCATTAATTTTATCTATACTTATGAGATTTTTAAGGGATACTTTATCATAGTGTTCTTCTTTTAAATTAGGGTCTATTGACTGCACTATTTGATTCTTCAACGAAATCTTATCTACATAGAAACAACCTAATACACCAATAACGCTAGCTATAACTAATATAAAAATGTTAAAACATTGACTTAATATATTTACAGTGAATAATCCATTATAAAGAGATAATCCATTTTCTAAAGGCTTTATATATATATTAGTAAATATAATATATGACGTGTCTACTAAAGCAAATGATAATAGTCTAGAATATAATATAGACTTGTTATTATTAGTTGCAACAGCATTGGAGGTTAGTAGTAATATTAGTAAAGAAATTAGCATAAACCGGATTAAGTCGGCTACGATCCTACATCTCTTTTCTTGACAAGAAAATACTTTACCAATTAAGTTATTAACCCTATAATTACAACTAACTGAATTCGAATCAGTACACTACGATTGGAAGTCGAATAGTCTACCATTAACCTATAGTTGTTTTTTTTATATAACTTGCAAAAACATTTTATAGATAAATAAAATGATATTTTTCAGGGTTAATAACTTAATGAAAAGCCTAATTCCTACACATTTAATGAATTTGTATTACTCGTCTTCATGCTTAGATTCAGATTCATGCTTAGAATCGGATTCTGATTCTGATTCTGATTCTGACTCTGATTCTATTTTAGATAAAAAACTAGCTTGATTAGCATCAAATCTTTCCTCCAGAGAACTGTGTTTTCTTTTAAGTGGATTAATATATGTTCTATCTATAGTATCCCCCTCCCTACATGATGACATTGAATCTTTTATATCACTCACTTTTGTAAGATCTTTATTTACTTCAGCTGCCACTTCATGTCACTTATTCTCTTGGTCTCTTAGGACTCTCATAATCTTTCTTAAATCTTTATTTCCTAAACCGTTATCACAAACTACCTCCACTGTCTCACCTTTAGATTTTAGTTTCATCTTATTTTCACCTATTATGTTGTCACATTTATCGTTAATTCCCTCTAATAAAGATAACTTAGGCTCTATTTCTTTAATTAAATCTGAGGCTTTAGATGAACCAGATTTGGCATTATTCATATTGTACTCATATAAACTAGGCATCTTTTGCTTACCTTTATTTTTAGGATCATTTACCTCTTGATCGTTAGTTATATTATCCTGACCTTTATTTTCAGCACTATTTGCTGGTTGATCGTTAGTTATATTATCTTGACCTTTATTTTCAGAACCATTTGCCGGTTGACCATTAGTTACTTTTCCCTTACCTTTATTTTGAGCATCATTTACCTCTTGATCATTAGTAACCTTTTGTTTACCTTTGTTTTGAGGATCATCATCTCCTTTATCACTGGATTTTTTAGAACTGTCACTGTCTGACTCATCTACTGGCAAAAATTTCATTATATTTGCACCTGAACTTAATTTTATTTTGCTTTCAATCCAGGAAGAAGTAAGGGAAGTTAAACCTAAATTTTGAAAAATAAAAAGAATAATAGATATAGTAGTTGCATCCTCAAAAGTAAACTCTAGGTTATGTGGATAACCATAACTAAGCAATATACATATTAGTATCATTATTATAAGCTTTAAGACTAAAGTAATAAAAAAAGATTTAATATATAATTTAAATAAGTTTCTGAATATAATGTCATGAGATAGCTTTTTAGTATACTCATGATTAAAAAGTTTATTAAAAATTAAAGTTTTTAATAAACTTAACATACAAATAGACGTAGCTGGAACAAATATTAAATATTTAGCACTATATAGAAGAAATATAAAAGCTAGTGTGTATTTTATAGTTAATAAAAGAGACACATATGTAATGGTCCTTAAAAATGGTTTAAAAATGTAAGTAAAAAATAATCTAGACTTGTTATTATTAGTTGCAACAGCATTGGAGGTTAGTAGTAATATTAGTAGAAAAATTAGCATATACCGGGTTAAGTCGGCTACGATCCCACATCTCTTTTCTTGACAAGAAAATACTTTACCTATTAAGTTATTAACCCTATAATTACAACTAACTGAATTCGAATCAGTACACTACGATTGGAAGTCGAACAGTCTACCATTAACCTATAGTTTACTTCGCAGGACGCATTTATATTATTGTCTTTCTAGCTAGGTATTATTTTTTTTTCTTTAACCTCTTTAATTATGGATGAAAAGTTGCTATTTATACCATCGTTTGCATGAGTTCATGCATTACTATACTTGGAATATAGGTCATGGTTTCTACCATACAAGTTAAAATCTCGTCATAGACGACCCATATTTTTCTCTCCTTGACGAGACGCTTTATCAAAGTGATCTATATATCTTCATATATGATCACAATGGGACTTAAGTGTCTTGTTATTCATGCCTTCGGGAGCTCTTATATCAATAGATTTTTCACTTTCTTCAATCGTTAAATCTGTACGTTTAGTAATAGATATAAGACGATCAGTATAATATTGTTTTTTACGAAGAGAATCAAGCAATTTTCCACTGATATCCGAATTAGGAGAGGATTTTTGAACGTCAACACCCAGTTGTGCTGCTTCATATATACGACTCCCTATATCACGATTGGTTATTAGGCGCTTGTGATTAGAAGGAGGTAACATGTCACCACTTACACCAGACCCTGTTGCATGTTCACCAGACCCTGTTGCATGTCCACCTGTATGTGTAGACCCTTCTACGGGATTTAGAAGACCACTTATGTCCATATTATGTCCTATTAGTTCTCACAAATTAGGTTTACACGTATAGTTATCAGGTGAACACATAGTATCCATAGTATGAAATTCAAAATTCGATATAAAAGTATAAATTAAATGTAAGTAAAAACGGAAATTGTTATCAATTAAATCAAGCAAATCATTGATAAGAGGAGAACTAAATGAATAAAAAATAGATTTTATGTGTTCACATACTAAAGGTTTAATATATTCTAAAAACATATGTATAGAAGGTTGAATATATTGTATACTATTGTATATAAGTGGTCTAACAAACTCTATAGACATATATGAATATGACTTAATACATTCTATACACATACATACATATGGCTTAATAAATATAAAATCTAGTTCTGATAGGTAACAACATACAAATCTAAGTATAATAGTAAAACATAGAATATATAATATTCGTTTATATTTCTCACCCATATGAGTGCATATTACACATAAAATATAATAATAGGCTCCTATGAAAAAATTACGAAGAGACGATAAAGGTAATTTTATATATTTAGAAAAATTACTTTGTAGCGGTAAACTTACAAATGCATGAGGTTTAGGTGGGCTATTTAATGCTCATTCTAAACTTGAGTAAGATCTTTTCAACATAGCTTGTAAATAATCCGTATAGAATTCTACACCTGCTCATATATCTCTTGAAACAGCTTTACCATTAACCAATTGAGAATATACTACTTGTAAAAATATAACAGTAGCTGTAACAGATACTAATGAACCCATACTACTTACTATATTTCATCCAGCAAATGCATCAGGATAATCACTAATTCTTCTAGGCATACCTTGTAATCCTAAGAAGTGTTGAGGGAAGAAAGTTAGATTAACACCTATAAATAAAACTCAAAAATGTACTTTAGCCAATGTTATATTGTAGCTTAAACCTAACATTTTAGGTATTCAGTAATATCATCCACTGTATAATGCAAATACAGCACCCATACTTAAAACGTAATGGAAGTGTGCAACAACGTAATAAGTATCATGAAATGCTATATCTAATGAAGCATTTGCTAACACAACACCACTTAAACCTCCAACTGTAAACATAAATACGAAACCTAATGCAAATAGCATAGAAGGTGTTAAGTGTATAGATCCTCCATAACAAGTGGCTAGTCAACTGAATATTTTAATACCAGTAGGCACAGCTATAATTAATGTTGCAGCTGTAAAGTAAGCTCTTGTATCAACATCCAGTCCAACACTGTACATATGATGACTTCAAACAACAAAACCTAATACACCAATAGACATCATGGCATATACCATACCTAAATAACCAAACACTGATTTATTAGAGCTTGCTGATATAGTTGTACTAATTATACCAAAACCTGGTATAATTAATATATAAACTTCGGGATGTCCAAAAAATCAGAAAAGATGCTGGTATAATATAGGATCACCACCCCCTGCTACTTCAAAGAAAGAAGTATTAAAATTTCTATCTGTTAATACCATTGTTATCGCACCAGCTAATACAGGTAAAGATAATAGTAATAAAACAGCAGTAACTATAACTGCTCATCCGAAAAGGGCTAATTTATGTAATCTTACACCTGGACTTCTCATGTTAAGTATTGTTGTAATAAAGTTCATAGCACCTAAAAGACTACTTATACCTGATAAATGTAAACCAAATATAGCTAAATCTACACTAGGACCACTGTGACTTTGTATTCCTGATAAAGGAGGGTATAGTGTTCAACCTGTACCGGCACCATTTTCTATTATAGTTGCAAATACAAATAAAGTTAAACTAGGTGGTAATAATCAAAAACTTATATTATTTAAACGTGGAAAAGCCATATCAGGACCTCCAACCATTAATGGTAATAAGAAATTACCAAATCCTCCTATTAGTGCAGGCATTACCATAAAAAATATCATAAGTATAGCGTGTGCTGTAATTATACTATTGTATAATTGATTATCTGCGATATACTGCACACCTGGTCCAGATAACTCTATCCTCATCAACACAGAAAATGCTGTACCTAGTAACCCTGAAAACAAAGCAAATATTAAATATAATATACCTATATCTTTAGCATTACTAGACCAAAATCAACGTTCACCTCACATAGATATACTTGACTTGGAAAATTCGGTCCCGTTATTATTAATTTGACTTACGCTTGATTCAGCAGGGAAAGTAGTATATATAATTTGCTTCATATATATATTTGATATTTCAAATAAAGTATGATTATTGTCCACGTTCATACTTACATTGATTAAAAACATAGATACAATTTCCACCGGCTAATTTCTCGCTTTATCCTTACAAACAGTTTGTGTTCATTATAATAAAACAAAAGTTAGTGCTTCATATGTTAAATGTAAAAATAGTATATTATATATCAGATCAAATGTTATTTGTTTTTAAGACGATGCCTGTAATATTATTACGATTTATGACTTTAAAGCCTTAAGAGTTTTGCTTTGTTATTTTTAGCTTTACTGCAAAATAATATTATTTTATCACCCCCGGCAGAACAAAAACAATCTATGTATAATAAAAAATACTATATAGCCCCCGCCCTCCCTAAGGGGGAGGGCATTAAAATTAGCAATATACTAACAAAATTTATGTATACGTATAAATTTATATTGTTTTTATACTTATTAGACTGATATTATTTCATGTCATCAAAAACTTTGTATTTATATGTAACAAATATGTTTGTTTTTTAATAACTATTAGTTATTAAAAATTAATAAAGATACAGAATAATGTAACCCGTCTAAGATTGGAGAGGGGTAAATACCGAATAATACAGTAAATAAAACAAGTGTAAATATTATAGTAAATTCCCTTTTGTTTAGATCGGCTATATTAAACTTGAAAAACTTAGAAAATGACCCACCAAAGGATATTCTGTTAAACATAAACATAGTATATGCTGCACTAAATACAATAGAAGAACTAGCCAACGCACCTAGTAAATTATGTCTTTCAAAAGTACCATATAAACTCATAAATTCACCTATAAAGTTTAAAGATAAAGGTGTACCAGCATTACCCAGACATAATATGAAGAATAATATAGAAAACATAGGCATTAATTGTGTCATACCTCTATAAAACGTTATTAATCTTGTAGAAGATCTATCATATAAAACACCTCCAGCACAAATAAATAATCCTGAAGAAACAAAACCATGAGCTAAACCTAATATTATCCCTCCTTCTATACCTTGAATAGTATTACTAAATACACCCAATAAATAGACTGCAGCATGAGAAACTGAACTGTAAGCTATCAATTCTTTTATATCTATAGTTCTTAATGTACTAAAACTCGCATATATTATTGTTATAACACCTATAACATATACTACACTGTTTAAATATGTATGAGCTTTAGGAAGTATAGGTAAAATTAATCTTAATATACCATATAAACTTAATTTAAGAACTATACCGGCTAATATAATACTACCACCTAAGGGGGATTCAACGTGGGCTTTTAACAATCAAGTATTTAAAAATATTGTAGGTGTTTTTACAGCAAACGCTATAAATATACCGTAAAATAAAAATAATTGTGTAGTAAAGTTAAAATTAGTTTTATACAATGCGTCAAAATCAGTAGTACCCATTATTGAAGACATTGTTAATATTGACAATAATAAAAATAAAGATCCTAGAAGTGTATATAAGAATAAATAAAAACTAGCTCTAACTCTGTTACCTGAACCAAATATACCTATTAAAATAAATAAAGGAGGTAATATACTTTCAAAAAATATATAAAATAGTAATATATCTAGCACCATAAATACAGCTAATAATAGTGTTTCTAGTAATAATACTATTATAACGTATGACTTTATATTTTCTTTTATCGAATTTCAGTTAGACAATAAAGCTATTGGCATTATAAAAGTAGTTAACATAACAAAATATAAAGAAATACCATCTACTCCTAAATAGAAATCAAAACTGTTTATTTCATAATGTTCTTGAACAAATTGAAATTGATTACTACTAAAATTAAAACCTAAAAACATTATTATAGATATAAGTAAATTTATTATAGATGTACCTAAAGCAATAGTCTTTATTTTATTTTTTGGTTTTAGTGCCCCCATCGACATATTAGAAGATACGCTTAATTCAGCAGTACCATTAAACGTCCTTGACGAAGCAAATTTTAATTCGTTTGTTTCAATCTGTATAGTTGATATTACAAATATACCTATCAATGGTATAACTAATAAGGATAATAATAACATTGCAATTGATTAATTAATACATGAATTTTCTTCGTAAAAAAAAAATATTTAAACAGCAGTTGTAAAAGTTTGGCGCCCATCCTCAGAGGGGTGCGATAAGCTACAGTAACAGAAAAAGTATTGTTTATGTATTATACATTTAAGTTTAAAATATAAGATAACATTGTTATTATGCAAACAATTTTCGTATAGCGTTTCGGCGACAAATTAGTGTAGCGCCTTTAGTGACATGAAAAGTTTTATAGTAAATTTATATTACAAGGTATTATATTGAAACTGTACATAATACAAGGTATTAGTAATATAAAAGCTATTATTATAGGTAATAAAATAGTTCATGAAAATAACATCAGTTGGTCAAAACGTATTCTAGGGAAAGATGCTCTTACTCATATAAAAGTAAATACCATTAAACTTGTTTTCAATCCTAATGTTAAACCATATATAGCTCCTTCTATGAAAGGTCACTGTTCACTATTTCTAAAAATATTTAAATATGAAAAGTACTTAAGGTTATGGGCAATAAGTGTTTCAGAGGATTGGTTTTCAACTGTTCTATAAAAGTAATCTGGATCTGTATACTCCACTATATATAGCATTAACCTATTTATGTAGGTATAATTAAACAGGTACCCACCTAAAAACAATACACTAGTCAAAATACACATTAATAAAATACTACCATATTCAGCTAAAAAGAAAAATACAAAAATAACGGCTGCGTGTTCTGTCATGAATCCACTAACTAATTCTGACTCAGCTTCTGCCAGATCAAAAGGGGCTCTATTTGTTTCTGCTATAGATCCAATAAAGAATATCATGAATATAGGGAAAAGAGGAATAAAAAATCATATAATTCTTTGACTTTCAATATTAGCAGATAAATTCAAACTTCCTGTTAATAATATAACCAATAGTATAGCAGAACTTAGTATTAATTCATAACTTATTAACTGGGCTGTACTTCTCAATGAACCTAAAAAGGCATATTTAGAATTGGCAGATCAACCTGCCAGTAAAATACCATATGTAGCTAAAGAAGATACAGCTAACATATAAAGTATACCTAAATCAAAATCTCATATAGCCAATCCGGGACCATACGGTATAACAGCATAACCTAACAATGAAAATATTAAAGTTATTATAGGACCCAAAAAGAATAAAACGATATTAGCTTGTGTAGGCGATACGTACTCTTTAAGTAAAAGCTTTAAGGCATCAGCAAAGGCTTGCAACGTTCCGTAATAACCTACCACGTTTGGACCTAATCTTCTTTGCATACTGGCCATGGTTTTTCTTTCAGCTACTGTAACAAAAGCTATAGCCAGTAGCATGGGTATTGTTACAATTAATACTTCCAATACAGAAAATAAGGTTGGTGTATAAATCATAGTTATTATATTAAATAGTAAATATATGTATGCATATACATGTATTTAATCTGCAAATTATAATAAATTGAATTACCTATTATTATAAATTGTCTGTTGCCTCCCCGGATGGGGGGGGGGGGGCAGGTGCTATAAGTTTTTTTTTATATAATATCAAGGACAGCAAAACTATAGTAATGTTGAGTAATTTTACTTAACGATCTTGCCCATTTAAAAACACTTATTGTAATACAATTCTGATTAACTGCCTTATCTAATTCGTTAAGCTTACGATTAATTATATTGTCGTCTTAGGCAACAATGCCTTTGAAGCCCTTATATTTTTTTATTTGACCCTAAGTCTACTAATGTATTTTCGATTAAAGACACAAAAGGAATTATGATTATGAAATGTGAAAAATATAATGCAGTACTTATTTGTCCTAGTTCTATGTAAGGTGATTCAACGTGTTTTGCACCTAATTGCATTAAAATTAAAAAGTTAGCTATAAATATATAAAACGCTATTTTACTTAAAGGTCTAAACTGTAAACCTCTACTTCTACCTAAATCTACGAAAGGTAAAGTAAGTAACGCTAATATAGCAGTAAGCATAGCAACAACTCCTAAAAGTTTATTAGGTATAGATCTTAATATAGCATAAAAAGGTAATAAATATCATTCAGGCACTATAGCAGGAGGAGTTTGCATAGGGTTCGCCATTATATAATTATCACTATCTCCTAGTACATTAGGCATAAAGAAAACATATACAGATAAAACTACTATAAATAAAAATATTGTTATTAAATCTTTAAATATGAAATAAGGGGCAAAAGGTATTCTATCATAATTACCAGAAGCACCTAAAGGATTACCGGAACCAGCACTGTCGTGTAAAGCTATCAAATGCATTAAAGCCAATGCCGCTAATACAAAAGGTAATACAAAATGTAAAGCAAAAAATCTATTTAAAGTTGCATTATTAACAGAAAAACCTCCTCATATAAACTCAACTATATCTTGTCCTATTCAAGGTATAGCACTCATAAGGTTAGTTATAACTGTAGCACCTCATAAAGACATTTGACCATAAGGTAAAACATAACCTAAAAAAGCTGTAACTATCATCAGTATAAATATAACTGTACCTATAGTTCAAACTAATGTCCTAGGTGCTTTATATGATCCATAGTACATACCTCTACCTATATGTAAGTACACTATGAAAAAAAATGCTGAAGCTGTGTTAGAATGTAAATATCTAACTAATCAACCATTATTAACATCACGCATAATATGTTCAACTGAATTAAACGCTTCTAGAACGCTTGGGTTATAATGCATAGCTAATGTTACACCTGTAATTATTTGTATAATTAAACAAAAACCTAACAAAGAACCAAAATTTCACAGGTAACTTATATTAGATGGTTGGGGTGAATCCACCAAATAACCATTAATTAAACTAACTAAGGGATGACTTTTCAAAACTCTCATGTTTTATTAAATATAGTAAAAATAAATTTATTTATAGCGCTAAAAGCGCTATAAATAAATTTATGTATGGTATTAAACCACAAAGTATGTTATTTAGAACATTATTGTATTTATACCTCGCAAACACAATTAATTAGTGTTTACGATATAAGGGATAATTTTATATTAAATTATGTGTTTATTAATTGTCTTTTATTTTTTTTGTTCGATATACGTAATCATTATTATATCGCCTTTTTTTACTTAGGCGATAAGCAACACACATTTTAGATTTATTGATTACATCCTGATATAATAGTAGTGTATATACAATACATGTACATACTGTAAAGCACACATAATTATATTTTTATATTATTACTTAATTGTTATAACAATAGCACCGACCATTGCTAACAATAATATGATAGATGTTACTAAAAGCAACATAGGATAACTAGTATATAAAATATTACCTATACTTGTTATATGTGAAACTTGTGATAACGCAGAATCTCAGTTATTTGATGTTGCAAGGTTTATATGATATGCGCTTTCTTTGTTGATAAATAAGGGTAAAATAATATTTAGAGAGTCAGTAGAATTTATATTACTCTCTAATATACTTGGAGAATTTGATGGTATTTTATCATTAAACACGATACTAAATATTATAATAGTAATAATTGATAAAGGTATACTGTTATAAATTATCCGTTACAAGTTCAGATACCCTTACATTTATTAACATCAATATAAATAAAAATAAAATGGAAACAGCACCTACATATACAAGTAAATAAGATAAACCTATAAAAGAAATACCTAATATCATTAGATATGAAGCAACACTTAAAAATAACCCTATAAGAAAAAGTACAGACACTATAGGATTTTTGCTAACAATAACTAATATACCACATATAATAGAGAATATAGATATAGCTGTAAGTAATAAGTAAGGCATATTGTTTATAAAATGTTCCTGATATTTAAATATATTTGTCATTGTTTGATTAAAAAGCTGTTTTTTAATATGATAAATATTATAGTTTGTCCTAAAAAGCGCTATATTTTTAATCGCACCCCCCTCAGGATGGGCGCTAAAAAGTATGATTGTAAGTTAAGATATACATAGGGCGGTAAATTATATTTAGTGAAATTACACATAATACTTATATACGGTGATAATTTTATAGAGTTAATTACCATAAGACGGAATAAAAATATATTTTATTTTAAATACTAATATTTTTAATTTTGTATATTGTTATAATTATACTTTAAGATGTCGCCCTCCCTCCCCAGGGGGGGGGGCGGTAATAACAAGTAGCGAAAAATTGTAAGCAACTATTGTTTAATTATATAATGCTCGTTGTAAAAAATTGTATTATAGAGAGATGGAGGAGTCGAACCTCAAACTTTCGATTTGCAGTCGAAATGTAAAACCATATACTGCACCTCTCTCTCAGTTTAAAAACATAACGCCAATGGTGCTATTATAACACTTTATATTTTTGTTATAGCGTTAGGCGCCCACGGCGGTAAGCCTAAAGCTAACGCTTAAGGAAAACTTTAATTTTTATATAGCGTCCGCCAAGTAAGGGAAGTAAGTGACATATTTACCGTTTTAATGGTTTAGATGCCCCTAAAATTGTAAATAACCCAAATAAAATTATTAGTAGGTAGTTATTGTCGACGTAATACAAATAAGGTGTTAATATATAAAATATAAGACCTACCAATATGTATAAAGCATAGGATGTTACGACTCCTGTATCTAGCTGGCTTATTTTTTTACTTAAATATAATAATCCTTTTTCCAAACCGTATGGACCTATATACTCTATAGAACCTTTGTCAATGACCTTAGTAGTTTGGCCACCTAATATAAGAACCATATTAGTTATATATTTATTATAAAACAACTCAACTAAAAAACGTTGATTAAAAAAGCTATATATATTATAACCTAATCTAGATAATTTAAAGTTAACCAATAGATATGTGTATTCGGAAATGATTATAAATAATGCAGACAATGATATAGTTAGTATTAAAGGTAATAATTTAAATATTGTTGGAACAGCAAATTCTGTATCCAACATTATCTCATGATTTGGATGTATAAATAAACTATTATCTACAAAAAAATTCGAACCTAACCCAATAAATATATCTTTTGCTACATAACCGAAAAATATGGAAAATACAGCTAATATAATCAAAGGTAAGCTCATAAATATATCACCTTCGTGAGCATTTTTATAACTTATAACAGCACCGTTAGGATTAGCTAAAAAGGTTAAGTATAATACTTTCACCGAGTATAAAGTAGTAAACATTGCCCCTATAGTAGATATACAATAAATAGCGATACCAGAAAATGCGTATTGACCATACGCAGACTCTATTATGAAATCTTTAGAATAATAACCAGTCATAAACGGAAATGCTACTAAACTAAGAGATCCTATTAGCATAACTGAATAAGTTAAAGGCAATAAAGATTTAAGTCCACCATACCTTCTAAAATCTTGGTTATCTGATACAGCATGTATTACTGCACCAGCACCTAAAAATAACAGCGCTTTATAAAAAGCATGATTCATAAGATGGAATAAGGCAACATTATAAGAAGAAATACCTATGGCTATAACCATCATACCTAATTGACTCATAGTAGAATAAGCTATAACTTTCTTTATATCCTGTTGGAATAAACCAATAAGAGAACTAAACACTGTTGTAATAGCTCCTATCCATAAGCAAAATAGTAAAACAGTGTCGCTGTATTCTATCAAAGGAGAACTACGCATAAGTAAGTATACACCTGCAGTAACCATAGTAGCCGCATGAATCAAGGCAGAAACAGGTGTAGGACCTTCCATAGCCATTGGAAGTCAAATATGTAAACCTATTTGTGAACTTTTAGCCATAGCCCCTATTAATAAACAAATACCTATCAATATTATAGCATTTTCACTTACAAAAGGTGCTATTGAAAATACTGTAGAATAATCTAAATTACCGAATGTAACAAGCATAGCGAACATACCTATAGTTAAAAAACAATCACCAACTCTATTTGTTAAAAAAGCTGATAAAGCACTTTGATTAGCTGCTATTCTAGTATATCAAAAATTAACTAATAGATATGAACAAACACCCACACCTTCTCATCCTACAAACATTAATAAAAAATTATTCGATGTAACAAGTATAACCATCATAAATGTAAATAAGCTTAGATAACTAAAAAATCTTTGATTATGAGGGTCATGACTCATGTAACCTATTGAATAAAAGTGAACTAAAGACGAAACTAGTAATACAGGTATCAACATAGATACGGTTAAAGAATCAAAATTAAAATTTCACAGTATATTAGTAGACTCTGAATCTATTCATCTAAATAGTTTTATATTTACAGGTATGTTATTAATACCCACTTCATAGAAAGCAACTATAGAAAACATAGTTATAGTCATGACACATAGGCATGTAATTATTTGAGCTCCAGTGAAACCAACCTTTCTTCCGAAAAACCCTGAAACGATTGAACCTAATAAAGGTAGTATAATAATACATAAATACATTATTTAAAATCAATCGCAACGCTACCTCTCAATCTATAAAAAGCTACAAGTATACCTAAACCTATAGCAGATTCTGCTCCCGCTACAGATATTATATATATAGCATACGTCTGACCAAATATATCATCCATATTTAATGATCCTAATAATATTAATAACGTTATACCTAATAGCATAATTTCTATGGATATTAGCATTAGTATAATATTTTTTCTATTTAATACAAAACCTAATACACCTATCAAAAATAATATTATGGATAAATTCATTATAAAAAATAACAATAATACTTAAAGTAAGCAATTTAACGTTCTTTTTTACAAATAAAAATATTTCTATGCATGGTGCTGGTAGAAGCTAATTGTAAGTTAACTGTTTTATTAGATTTAATAAAGAATTTTATCGCACCCCCAGGGGACGGGCGCCAAAAATAGTTGTTTTGTTTGTTGTGATCTTTAGTGTAATTGTTTATCGCACCCTACTGGAGATGGCCGCCAACTATAATATTTTAAACGCAATTATATAAAACTGTGATAAATTTACTTAACAAAAAAAATTAACAAATCGGTATTAGCCTAATAAATTAGATTAAAGCCGGGAGAGAAATTCGAATTCTCATTCTTAATGCATGAAATTAACGTTCTAACCAATTGAACTATCCTGGCTAATAGAACATTATTGAAAAAATAATAGTATTTTTATTATTATAGTTTAATGCCTGATCATTAATTTCACAAAACTTTTTTATGTAGCACCCTATCTCCAGGAGAGGCGACGTTATTATTTATGTTTTTTCCTTAAGTTTCTAACTTTTAATAATAAAATTAGCATTTACAACAACGTGTGTTTCGTCACCATAAGTTTTTTCAAATTTTCTTTTTTTTTTTTATAAAGAGTTCTATATTATGAGTGTACAAGGTAACTTTTATAAGGGTGAATACTCCGATTTGAACGGAGAACTTACTGTTCCACATACAGTCATTCTACCTATTGAATTATAATCACCTTTTGTCATAGTACATTTTAAGTGTATACTTAACCGCAATGTAAAAAAGATTTTTAACTATAAATTAATGTGTATGTTCGTACGCAAAATTATATCCTTTGCTTCTAAAAAAAGACACTACAAGTTTAAGTAAACGTTATAAGGTTAATAGTTATATATTCTCGTTTAAGATTCGAACTTAAATCAAAATATTAGAAGTATTATGCTCTACCATTAAGCTAACAAGAAGTAAATTGTTGCCCCCCCCCAAAGAGGGGGGGGGCAACATACCTTAATCGAAAATCGCTAAATATAATATAAAAGCTATGAGATTTGAACTCATATAAAGATGATTAAAAGTCATATACTTTACCATTAAGCTAAGCTTTCTTTTGTTTAGAATTATATAAAAGTCTGTCGTTATATATCTTCCTCCCCCCCCCCCTTTAGAGGGAAATTATAAAATTGTAGGTTATATTGTTATGCTGGAGTGGTTCGAACACCCAATAATAAATACCAAAAATTTATGACTTACCTATTAGTCCACAGCATATGTAGCCAGGAGTGATATGTATCATATTATCTAAAAGAAACTTGAACGTTAACCAATAAATAACTAGTTATAATATAAGATCCAAAGCTATAAAAAAAGGAAATTAAACAGCATAATGCTTTATTTTTAAGATAAATCCGACTTGAACGGACAAGATAATTAATCAAATAGTCCTAAACTATTCATGTCTACCAATTCCATCATTATCTTTATTTTGCCTGGAATAAGATTTGAACTTACAACCTAAACATCTTCAGAGTTCCGCTCGACCAGATTGAGCTTTCCAGGCTAATTTTATAATATAAATTAGCTTATGCATAGCTATTGCTCTATTTAATATTATTAATAGCCCAAAGAATAATGTATTGCATCAACTACTATTGGTTGTCTTATGTAACCGTAAGTGTTATATATCCAGCATTAAGTCATGTAACCAGGTACACTACGTTTAATATGGAGATATTAGGACTCGATCCTAAAATAGCGAAATGCAACATCGCAGTTTTACCAATTAAACTATATCCCCTTTAATAATGTCGCTAGGGTCGCTAAACTTAAAGTATCATGCAATATTTGTAGGTATTGACCTTTGAACCCTAATCATACCACCGAAAACGATATATTAGTAACTAATAGCGTTAAGTAAAGTATTTAATACATTTATTATTTAACCCACTCAGGGATCGAACCTGAGATGTGACAGTGAAAATGTCATGTCTTAACCACTTGACTAGTAGGTCTTTAACGCCCAAATTATATTACCACTTGGTGATATAATTAAGGCAACATAAATAAAAAAGCAATAAACTACATTATTTTTAGTATTTAAAAGCTCATAAAAGTGAAAATTTACAAAATAATCCCCCATTTATAGAAGAAAATAGATATGAAATTATTTATAGTATACCCGAAAAACGACTTGAACGTTTACGAAATTATATCAATAAATCTTAAGTTTATCCTGTCTACCAGTTTCAGCACTCGGGTAATTATTGTTAATGGGAAATAACGACCATCCATATTATGATGTTATAGTGTTACAACGGTAAATCTTAAACAGGCGGGGCGACATATCATAATGTAAAGGATAAATTTTTACTAAGGCTAGAGTGATTTGAACACGCACCTAAACTATCATGAGCAGTTTGCTCTACCAATTAAGCTACAGCCTTTATCTTGTCGCCAGAAGCACTAAATGTTAAGGTTCTATCTTACTTATATAAATTATGTCGTCGGTGGCACTAAATTAACGGTTTAAACCATTAATTTAAATGCCCATCCCCAGGGGAGTGTGAAACTAAAATAATAAATAATATGTTATTATACCTAAAGTGCGGACAAAGGATTCGAACCTCTATTTATTGGGCATGAGCCAATTATGTTAACCAGTTACATCAATCCGCATTATATAAAGTTTAAATACAGCTATTAAGTTGTAAATAACAAACGGTTTTAGGAAGAAAAGGAATTGAACCTTCGACAGTCTAAACTATTGAGTTTACAGCTCAACCCATCATACCAGCAAATGGAACCTTCCTTTACTCAATCGACGGGGGTGTTGTATTATAAACCTTAATTATTAAGCAATTAGATAAGTTGTATTAGTTTACCTTACTTTTAGCTTTATAAATAACATAAACGTTATATAAAGCTGTTAGCCCTTCCTAATAACACTAAGTTATATTACCATGATATTATTATTGTATAAGCAATAAAGTAATGTATTGTTTTGCTTATATACAAAAATAAACACATACGTATAACGCTTAAAGAAAGATAATAGTTTTTTTTTTGTTTTTAAGGTTAATTAATCCCGTGCAATTTCCACTACACGAACCGTATTTCGACTTAACACTAATTAAAGTCACGCATACGAAAGTTTTCTCATAAGGTTTATTAATATTTAAATAAGATCTACTTAAAAGAAAACCAAACTTATTGCGCATACTCCTTTCAGCGCCTGACGAGTAATTAGTACCTGTCTGAGATTAAATTCACCGTGATGTGGTAACTCACGATTACAGTAATTCCTTTTTCATGCAGTCGAGTTTCAGACTACAATCAATTTTATACTCTTATTTGAGGATTAACTTATATTTGCATATTCGTATCCTTTTGTATAGAATCATGTGGCACGTCTATAGCCCACAATATTAAGGTCATGATGATTTGTCTTAATCCCTATTATCATATCCACAAAAAATGCGGTGTACTATTCCATAATTATTAAATAAAACAAGGGTTTACGCTGATTTAATGAACCTAATCATAGTCTCACGACATCAACTAAAGACAACCGTGCAACGCCTGTGATATTAACATATCATAAAAACTTAAATCATACTATAATCATAAATGTAGTCATAATATGTTAATACATTCAAATTGTGGTAAGGTTATTCGAGGATCATCGAATTAAATAACATACTTCACTACTGGTTTCAGAAACGGTCTAATGATTTCAGTTCCTGCGTTGCCGCATTACTCTTAAGGTGGAATGCTTACACTTTAATTTATACATTACATAATTGTAACATATGACACTCATAATTTTCTGCCTGGACTACTAGGGTGTCTAATCCTATTTGCTACCCAGGCCTTCGTCCCTCAATGTCAGTTTTTACATAAAGGTCTGTATTTACCGTCATCATTTCTGCCTGTATCAAATTATTTCATCCCTACACAAGCAGCTCTAACATTTACCTCTTTCATAAAACTCTAGCATATTTCGTCCCCTAATAAGGCTAAAATTGCAATCTAGGTACCTTTTAAACCTAATAAAGATGAATAACACTAGTCTTACTTGTATTGCCGCGACTGCTGGCACAAGATTTTGTCAAGACTTTTAAATAATAAATTGTCATTATCAGCTTATTATTTAGAACTTAATAAAACATAGTCCCTTAACGTATTAATAAATAATACACGTTCAGCCAAATGGCTGGTTCAGCCGTTAGGCTATTGACCAATATTCCCCACTGCTGTACTATACATATTGGGGTTTTTTCAGACCCAATGTGACCAATAAACCTCTAAGTTTTGGTTACAAGATAAAGCTAGATAAATAATTACTTTACCCAATACTACTTGTTTATGTTATGAGTATCTTAAAGCGAAAATATTATATCTTCTTTTATTAAGTAAGGAAACTTATTTACATCATAAGGTATTTATACCTTACTTCAAGGAAACCACAACATATCCTACTCACCTTTACACCACTTTATCTCTTTTAATAAATGTTATTTATAAGATAACGTACGATTAGCATGTGTCAAGCCTTTGGCCAGCGTTCAATCAGAGCCATCATCAAACTCATCTTTTATATTACATTACTGTTAATAATATATTGTTAAGCTCTAGATTTAATACTAAAGGTAATAAAGCTAAAAGACAATCTAATAAAAAAAATGAATTGAACCTTCGACAGTCTAAACTATTGAGTTTACAGCTCAACCCATCAGACTAAAAAATGTAACTTTTTTATAATCTTTTTCTATCGCCGGGGGCGCCTAAATTAAAAAAGTTATTTTTTTTTTATTTATGTTGAAGGAAAAAGTCTTCTTAACTCCTGTGACTTAGGAGCAATTAGTGCATCCTTCAACTGTTTATCAACCCTACGACCGGAGGGACTTGAATCCCACTCTTTATTGTTATATGTAGATGTTGTTTTATCCGTCTCTACAACGATAGCTAATGTTTTACTTCTATTTTCTATAGCTTTAAACTGAGAAAAATCTCGCAGGATTTCTTGCTGTATGGGTTCTTTAAGTCTTGCGTCAGATGGGAAATTCAAAGATATCTCCCCATTTGATCTAGAGAGAGTCGCGCCATGTCTATCTATAGCGTTAAGTGTAGATTTAGCAAAATGTTCACTTAGACTAGTGCACTCCCGAACTGAATTTATTTTAGGTTTAAAGTGTGCCTGCACATCTCTGTTAGAAGAAAATACTTCCATATTTAGCAACTGCCGCACCGTAGTAATACGCCTTGGATCAGTACCCGACAAGTTACTGGGGGGAAGTAATTACAATGTGTAACAATAGAAATAGATGCCATATCTGGTATATCTCCAACAAGTAGTGCTGATCCTAAACTTTCATCAATAAAGTTACGTATACATAATGCTATTACTATATATAATAATTTAATTAAATAAAACATACCTATGGACTCACCTATTTTATATTTACTATAAATACCAAATTCTTTCTTAATATATCAAATTAAGTAAATAAAAAATATAGGAGATATAAATTTTAATAAGGGTGCATCAAGTATAGTACAACTATATGAAGTAAACCCTCTCATAAGGGTAAGAATAAGCATAAAAACTAAAAATATTTTCATCTTCTTATTATTAATATGTTTGGCCAAAGTAGATAAAGCAAATGTAATAAAATAAATAAATATAGTTAACATAACTAATGTAGTATATATTAAAAATAATGTATCCGTAAAATAAGACATTATAATATATAAAACAGATGCTACGACTATAGGATATATAACTAATAAACCTATCAATGGTCTAACTGACAAATTAGAAGATACGCTTAATTCAGCAGTACCATTAAACGTCCTTGACGAAGCAAATTTTAATTCGTTTGTTTCAACCTGTATAGTTAATATTAGAAACATACCTATCAATGGTATAACTAATAAAGATAATAATAACATTGCAATTGATTAATTAATACATGAATTTTCTTCGTAAAAAAAATATTTAAACAGCAGTTATAAAAGTCTGGCGCCCATCCTCAGAGGGGTGCGATAAACTACAATAACAGAAAAAGTATAGTTTACGTATTATACACTTAAGTTTAAAATATAAGATAACATTGTTATTATGCAAACAATTTTCGTATAGCGTTTCGGCGACAAATTAGTGTAGCGCCTTTAGTGACATAAAAAGCTTTATAGTAAATTTATATTACTAAGCGACATACAAAATAAGAAATGACATCATTAAAGCAAATAAACCTGTGGCCTCTGAAAAGGCAAAACCTAATATAGCGTAAGAAAACAATTGCCCCCTTAAGCTGGGATTCCTTGCTACACCTAATATTAATGCACCGAAAACAGTTCCTATTCCTACACCTGCTCCTATTAACCCGGTCGCGGCTATACCCGTACCTATTAATCTAGCTGATTCAACCATGATCACTCTTAATTAATTTTTTTTTTTAGAATTAAAATAAATGTAATAAAGCAGAGTTAATGATTAATATATGCACTAATTTTAGTTATTATCATCTTATATTCTTCCATTATTGTAATATAAGTATAAATATCTATTATCCAACTGTATCAAGATCCCCAGGTCACCTTTTCCCGCTTC
>CAWLAL010000197.1:0-64533 GCA_963854785.1 Vaccinium vitis-idaea | reverse complement strand
GCTTTTTTTTCTCAATGACAGGAACAAGAGAATATCAAAATTCATTACCCAGTTCCAAGAGTACAACATCCCTTGAAGCTTCCCAAATGGAAAATCACTTTGATGAAAGTGGCACAAATTCAGAGCTACCCTATTTTGACCTAAGCATCATTGTCTCCGGCACGGACAATTTTTCGTTGGCCAACAAGCTTGGTGAAGGTGGATTTGGCACCGTGTATAAGGTACACTTTAAGATGACAAGTCTTATACGATAATGTATATTTGAATGTGGAAGATGATAAAATAGAACATTAAGCTGTCGATAAGTTTTTAGAAGTGTGTTCGTGTTCAAATATGTAGTGAATTGAAATATGGAATCCAATGTTCTGGCTTTTTGTTTACCTTATTGACAATCCTAATGGACAGTTGATTCCTTGACCGTTTACACAACGTTAAGCTCACCATGCATTGACTAAATGCAGGGTCGGCTACATAATGGACAAGAAATCGCGGTCAAA
This sequence comes from Vaccinium vitis-idaea, assembly GCA_963854785.1. NCBI lineage: Eukaryota > Viridiplantae > Streptophyta > Magnoliopsida > Ericales > Ericaceae > Vaccinium > Vaccinium vitis-idaea. The sequence continues at coordinate 64,036 of CAWLAL010000197.1, read as the reverse complement.
AGGCTAGCAAAGAATTCAGGACAAGGGATGGAGGAATTCAAGACTGAAGTTACACTGATTGCCAAACTGCAGCATAGGAACCTGGTGAAGTTGTTGGGATATTGCATTCAAAAAGAGGAGAAAATGTTGATCTATGAGTACTTGCCAAACAAAGGCTTGGACTCTTTTATCTTTGGTATGCAATATTTTCCTAGTCACGTGCAATATTTGCTACATATGGAATTATTGTTTCGGCAATGGTGGATGACCTTGGATTTGATTCGAACTAACTTTCAGCATTTGTCCAGATAAGAAAAAAGGCTCGTCTATGGATGGCAAAATGCGCTTCAACATCATTTTGGGGATCGCTAGAGGGCTATTATACCTTCACCAAGATTCTAGACTAAGGATAATCCATAGAGACCTAAAAGCCAGCAATGTGTTACTAGATGCAGAAATGAATCCAAAAATATCAGATTTTGGTTTGGCTAAAATATTCGGAGGACACCAGATCGAAGCTAATACAAACAGGGTGGTCGGAACATAGTAAGTGAATGCCATTCTGTATATTCGTGTTGGGATATGGAGAAAGGTGCAAGGAAGCCATTGAACTCTAATGCTTGTTTGACATTTGTGGTTGCAGTGGCTATATGTCACCCGAGTATGCAATGGAAGGGCTATTTTCGGTAAAATCTGATGTTTTCAGTTTCGGGGTTTTGCTCTTGGAGATCATTAGTGGCAGAAAGAACAGCAGCTATTATAAGGACAATTCTGTGAATTTAATTGGTCGTGTAAGCAAATGGATGTATACATTTGTCAAATTTTCTTAGCATTCATGGAAAATCCCTTTGTAATGAAACACCAATGAGATTTAAAACAGAGGGATTTCTTTTAGTGATGGTATGTTTGTTCATGTAACGGTTGTTTCAGGTTTGGAGCTTGTGGAATGATGGCCAGGCCATGGAATTAGTTGATTCAACGATGAGCAATTCATATTCAGATAAAGAAGTTTTGAGGTGTATTCACATCGGTCTGTTGTGTGTGCAAGAATCAGCAGCCGATAGGCCAAATATGTCGGATGTTGCTTTCATGTTGTGTAACGAAACAACACTTACTCCTCCTAAGCAGCCCGCATTCATTTCTAAAGGAGCTGATAGCAGACTGGACCAGACACTTCCTCATCGCAAGTGTTGGAGCAATTTCTGTTAATGATGTTACGATTTCTGCGATTCAAGCTCGGTAGGAGCTCAAAGATTATGTACATGTGTTCTTGCTTCCTCTTTTACGAAAATGAGTTGTCTTTAGAATTTGTTTGCTGTCATGAAATTTTTTTTTTTTAGTGGCTGTAATGGTATAAGTAGTCACAGAGGACGTGTTTGTAGCCTCTTCTACTTGTAAATTCGAATTAATATTCTTTTTTTGGTGAATGAGAATTCCTTTGTAACGAACAAACTTATATAGAGTTGAGGAACACATACCTTCCAATTACATAAAAATCAATCGAAATAGATATAGCAAAACATCATGGGATATTTTCCAAGAATTGCAAATCATAGTACTAAGAGGGGATTGCTTTACATAGATAAATTGGGAGAACTTAATACTGAGTTTTAAAACACATCTTGTCAAGGACAACAGGGGGAGACTTGTGGATGCCATATTCCTTTGGGTAAATTTTAAAAAGCCTCCAAACTTACACCGCAATGCCTCATAGACCTCCAAACTTAAAGAAATGTCAATTAGACCTCCGAACTTCACACATTGCATTCAATTACACCCACGCTGTTGCTTCCCGTCAATTTCCTAACTTGAAATGCTGACATGGCCCGTTTGGAGGGAAATGCACTCGTTATGGAGGGAAATGAGAACACGTGACCTTCACGTGGCAAGAGAGAGGACGTAAATACACTGGTTTACATACGTTCTAATCCCAAAAAATTCACTTCCCCATTTTCACTCCTCCAAAACCGAAAAAAAAATCTTAAACACCTCATTCAAATCACAAGCATCTGGTTGTTTAATCCTTCATCGATCGTGAGGAAGACGAAATGGGTTGGATGATGCGAGAATCTGGTAGTGGTCTTCCTACATATAGTACATACTTGCCTTTGTCTGGATCGATAATATTTAGGTTTTTTTTAATGGGTTTTTCTTCTACTTAGTGAAATAGTGTTGTTTAATGTGGTGTTTCTTTCACCTAGGGTTTTTTTAACGGGGTTTTCTTCCACATGGTGTAACTGTGGTTTGTCTATTGGGATTTTTTTTTTCCACTTACTCCCTCCGTCCCATAAAGTTGGTCTCCTAGAAACTACGTACAATTTTCAAACTTAAAAATAATGTACTTACCAAAATATTTTTTCACCATCAACGTTATTAGATGGTGTATTTGAAAGGTGTGTTTGAAATGGTGTGTATATAACAAACGGAACAGAACGTAACTAATAATTTTTTGATTTTTTTTGTGCCGTTCAAAAGATCTCATCGAAAACTATCAAACAAGATCCATATTGCACAAAAAAATATTTCGATAAGTACATTCTTTTTAAGCTTGAAAAATTGCACGTAATTTCATAGGTGACTAACTTTATGGGACAGATGGAGCATTATATATGCATTTTACTGGATGTGCTTTGTTTATTGGGTGTTTTGTTTAGTCAAATGCATGTGTGAATATTGTTTTTTTTTCCTTGATCATTGTGTAGATTCTGGAGAATATTTTAATGTTAGAATGCATCATGATGGTGTGTTCAACAGTAATTGAACAATGGTTTACATAGGGGGAAGTACTACATGGAATTAGGGAACATGGCTTCTTAAATGGGTGAATTTACAAGTAATGAATTTTATGGTATTTTAAATGGGTCAATGAAGTTAAACAAAGGTGAAAACGATGCCACTGAATTGTGTTTGATTGTAAATAAATACAAAGTGGTTGAATGCTACATGGTATCTAAATTGGTTGAGTGTTACATAACCTTACCCATACCCAGTACATAATTAAACACCACCACAAACCCATAACCACCACCAAGTACAGAGACAGAAGCCCTGCATTTTCTGGAACAAAACAATGGCAATGGCAACCCAAGTCATTGCTAATGCAACAAACAGTTTCTTCTCTTTAGCCTCCAACCTTGCGATCTCAACCTCCATTCTGTTTTCCCTTCTAAGTAGCCCTGGAATTATTTGGTCGGACCTCTTACACACGGGTGGGTCAAGTCAAGCAAAGTCTTTGTGGACATTATTAGGACAGAAAACAAACCTTCTTCCTGAGTTCACCATTGCCCAAGAGGTGTGCATCTCTCTCTGGTTGCCACAAAATCTGCAAGGATTGTTTTTCATGAAGTTGGAGATGTCACCTGCATTTCTCATTTTCAAATAGGAGAGAGATAAGATGGAAGTAGAGTTTTAAGATGGGAGAGAGAAACTGAAGGGGGGAACTTGGGTTTTAGGGTTATTTGGTGCGTCATGGGTGTATATAGAGAGAGAAAATGAAGGAGGAAGTCAAATGGCGGGAGGAGAACCACTAAGTAGTGAAATTTCCGTCCAAAACGAGGGCCAACACGCCATGTCAGCATTTCCCATTAGAAAATTGAGGGGAAGTAACGGTGTGGGTGTAATTGAATGCAATGTGTGAAGTTCGGAGGTCTAATTGATATTTCCTTAAGTTTGGAGGCTTATGAGGCATTGCAGCGTAAGTTTGGAGGTTTTTTTTTTAAATTTTCCCTATTCCTTTCTTTCATTCTAATGGTACTCTTCGTCATTGCCGTCGTACTCCACTTAGGCTTACGTTATCCTAGGCGATCCATCAACATTTTTGTTAGGACCGGCCCTGCATTTGGCCAATTTTTTTAAGAGAGACCCAAGTATTTTTTTATAATTCCTCGACCTCTTGGGTCCCTGCTTTGATTTTTAAGTCCAAGATTATGAAATTGGCTTCTGTCTCGACATTTTTGGATATTCTTTTCGTTGAATCGGATTGCATTAATTATAAAGCAATATAATCGGATTATATTTTTTTATTTTTTTTATTTTTATGGAATTCAAGATCAAAGCTCAGTGTAAGGGAAGAGGAGTTCGTGTTGTGCAGCACCGTGTGGTGCGAGGTATCTGGCCGTCCAATGTAAAAATGCACAATTTGAATTTAATCCGAGCCCAATGTCAATTCGAACCGTCCATAGCTTGGATTAAAACTGAGCCATGTATTTTCGCAATGGACGGCCGGATCCCGCACCACACAGTGTCGTGCACCATGTGCATAGCAAGACCCCTCTTTCCAATGTAACCTCGATATTTTTTGACTTGTATGCCTTTTTTTTTACGACTAATAATATACGGACAACCAAACTTAGAGGCGGACTTGGACAACCAGGGAAGGAGCCAGAATTTTGCTTTTGTGGTGGCAAAAATATAGACTTAACTAGAAAATGAAAGTTTTTTAAAAATCTAGTGGCGGCGAATCCATATAATTCGGGAATGAATTTTCTTTCTTCCATACAATAATTGTATTTTTTGAAAACTTTGTGGTGGCCGCCGCCACTACTTATCCCCCTCTAGCTCCATCCTTGTGGACAACCCAAATATCTCGGCCCCCCTGCTTTCACCTTCCGTCCCTAGACTCGGAGTACAATTGGCCAATCATCAAAATAAGGTACTCGCGCGTAGCAGTTAATGTTTTCAACAACTCCTGGCCAATCATCAAAATAAGGTACTCGCGCGTAGCAGTTAATGTTTTCAACAACTCCGTCCTGTATATCGTTTCCACCTCACCGAAACCAAAAAGAAAACAGAGGAGCTCACGAGTGGCTCACTTCTTCTTCCTCAAAAAGAACATCAGACAAAAACAATTCGCTTAAACCAGATTCATGTCTCATGAAACTAAGATCCTCTGTTCTATTTTCCTACTTCTTCTTCAATTCCAGTTCCAATTCAAATTTTGCACCCCCACCGACATCATAAACACAACCCAATCCCTCAAAGATGGTGACTTGTTAATCTCCGGCAATCAAACCTTTGCCCTGGGCTTCTTTACCCCCGGAAATTCAAGAAACCGGTACCTTGGAATATGGTACAACAAGGTTCCTGAACAGACCGTTGTTTGGGTCGCCAACAGAGGCGACCCAATCAACAACACATCTGGTTCCCTCTCATTTGACAGCACGGGAAACCTTGTCATAACCGGTCCAGACCAGACCAATCCGGTCTGGTCCACAAATGTTTCGAATCCGACACTGGCGAAAAGCTCCTCGGCCCAGCTATTAGATACAGGAAATTTGGTGTTGCTTGATGGCAACAGGGTAGTTGTGTGGCAAAGCTTTGATCATCCTACGGATACTCTGCTTCCATACTTCAAATTCGGTGTGGACCGAAAATCCGGTCTGAACCGGTTTGTGACATCTTGGAAGTCGCGTGACGACCCGGGACTCGGGGAGTACTCTTTCAAAATGGACCTTAACGGGTCTCCGCAGATTTTTCTGTACAAGGGTTTGGATGTGCTTTGGCGGGCGGGTTCTTGGATTGGGCGCGGGTGGAGCGGTGTACCAGAAATGACACCTAACTTCATATTCAGCCTCAATTACGTCGAAAATCAGGACGAGGTAACTTTGAGTTACTCTATCCGTAACGCCTCGATTTTCTCAAAGATGGTACTGAACGAATCCGGGAAGATCGAGAGGTTGACGTGGCACGATAACGAGCATCGATGGGACCTATTTTTTTCAGCTCCGAAAGAGCAATGCGACTCCTATAATTACTGCGGCCCGAACGGAAACTGCGATCCAAGTAATGCAGGCATGGGTTTGTTCGACTGCTCGTGCCTCCCCGGGTTCGAGCCCAAGTCGGCAAGTGACTGGTACTTGAGGGAAGGTTCGGGCGGGTGCGTGAGGAAGCGGGGCGGGCACGTGTGCGGGAACGGGGAGGGTTTCGTGAAGGTTGCACGTGCGAAGGTGCCGAACACGTGGACGGCACGTGTGAATAAGAGTATTTTGGCGTTGAAAGAATGTGAGTTGGAGTGCTTGAGGAACTGCACGTGCAATGGGTATGCGAGTGCCGATGTTTCTCACGGGGACGGGTCGGGCGGGTGCGTGATGTGGTTTGGGGATTTGATCGACGCCAGAGTGTTTCCAAGTGGGGGCCAGGATTTCTACGTCCGGGTTGATGCGGTTGAATTAGGTATGTAATCAATTTCTGCTCTTAATTGTGTGTGCTTGGAAAATAATTTGAGTTATTTGAAGGTGTTTCATAATGGGCTGCCATGGAAAACAAAGGTTAAAGAAAACTAAGATATTTTCAAAGGAAAAGTGAACTTGAGTGATGTATAAGAAAGAAAAGTTATTTCTTCTTCTTCTTCTTTTTTAACGAAAGTTATTTCTTCTTTTTTTTTTTTTACAAGATAGGAAGTATGCCCACCCCCAAACGAGAAAAGACTAATCCACATAGGGTTGGTCGTAAAGAACCGAAACCCACGGAAAGCAGTTAGAAGTAGGGATGGTAACGGGGCGGGTTGGGCGCGTTTTGATGATCCGGGACCCAATCCTAAAATTCCTGAACGACCCCTAACCCGTCCCTAATGTGACTGGATAATTTATGGGTACCCCCGCCCCTACCCCTACCGAGTATCGGGTTTACCCGCCCTGCCCCTATTTTTTTCTCATATTAAGAAAGTATATTTTAGACTCCAATATTAGTGAGCACAAATGATAAAAAGGTCACAAAATTACTATTACAACTTAACCAAAATCTACTATCTAATGTTGTATGTTAGTTGTAAAAATAAAATTTTAAGAATACAAATAAGATTGGATGCATATAAGGGAGAAATATAATTTTATATATACATATAAGAGTATATAAATATAATTATACATATGTATGTATGTCGGGGCGGGGTGACCATACACTGCCCCTACCCTAACCCTGGTGGGTTTTCTATATCACCCCCTGCCCTTACCCGTTACCCAAAAAAATAGAAGAAAAAAACCCTATCCTATCGGGGCGGAGTAGGACGGGTTCGGGGTGGGGCGGGTTGAATTTAGGGGTGCACGCGGTCCGGATTGGACCGGTTCTCTACAAATCCAGTAACCGGACCATTCCAACCGGTCCTAGAAAATTAAGAACCAAAACCTAACCAATACACATGAAGAACCTGTCCAAATCCAAACCGCAAGACCAGACCAGTTTTGGTTCGGTTCCGGTTCTTCTGATTAAGGAAAACTTTATCACAACACATGAGTTCAAAAGATTATTTAAAATTTAGAGCATCAAAACAACTCATAAAATAAATAAATAAATAATTATAGGATTTTATAAGATTCATAATTTTGTACATGTATAATGCACACACACACACATATATATATATTAATATCATCCGGTCCGGTTCGGTTCGGATCTAACCGTGATTCTTAAATTGAGAACCAGTAACCAATCCATAATTACCGATTCGTAGATTTTTAGAACCATAACCAAACCAATGAACCATAGAACCTAACCAAATTGACCGGTTCGGTCCGGATCGGATCGGTTTGGCGGTTATATCGGTTTTCTTGTGCACCCCTAGTTGAATTGACATCCCTAGTTAGAAGGGATCCATAGGACGCGCCTATGAGACTACCCACATGGACTTTCACCTCCCAACTAGTTGGTCTACCCTAGTAGAGGCAACCATCGTTGGGTCACGAGTGTTCATTTAACAAAAGAATTTTGCAAGAAAATCAAATTTCAATTGTTCATTTGCGAAGAAAGAAAAAAAATGGGAAAGATATTTATTTTGATCCAAAAAATTGAGAATCATTAGGAGAGAATTTTCTCGCTACGCTAAATTCCATATCTTTTGTTGGATGTGTTTTAAGGAAAAGTTAGTCATGTTGGGATTATTATTTGTGTAGGTCCCATTATTTTTCTAATAACTAAAAACTCTAAAAATGTTGGAAAGTTAACTTTGTCATCCTCTCCCATCCTTTCGTCATCTAAACGCGATCAGTGGTGTGCAAACTTTGCTTCAAATTTGCAAGTTTATTTGGCTAAATCAAAATTTACTAGTTATCAAGAAAAAATGACTGATTCAAACTTGAGCAAGACATTTTTTTCAAAAGTTTGAGTGATCAACCTATGAAAATGATTGCACAGTGACACCTCCATGTATTTTAATTGCAGACGGTCCTACCATTCTCATTTCTCCCTACTGCAATCAAGTTTAACACAGAAGTGATTGCAACACATATCTCTTGTCTTGTTCAGTACTAAACTTGACCTTTTCGTTACGATACCGTGTTCTGGATCTTTCACACCTTATATCTAATCTAACAGAAGAAAAGAACGAAGCATTGCGTTTAATTTACGTCAGTAAAGAGACGACAAGTCAACTTCTTTTTTGCCCTATTTTCAGAACAATATTTGAAGTCACAACAGTCTCACGGGATGAAGGGCAAGGTGGGAGCTATAGCGGCCTCTGTTACTGCAGCTTTGCTTCTCACATTCTGCTTATTTTGTTGGTTCGTGGTGAAGAAAAGAAAAGGTAAACAGAAAATTCAGTCTTTATTCATCTTAATTTCTTACCTAGTGATTAAAAAAGACTTATGTCAGACGTCAAATTGACTCCTCGTTGTTTTTATTCTTATCTTGTGAATTATAATAGTCCACTAACGTAACGGATCCGGGGATCCCGTAGTGCGCCTCCGTACTACGGGGTTGTAGGGTGGCCAAAACTGCGTCATGTTGGGTATGCAAAGGTTTAAAATCACAACATTTTCTTTCTTTTGGGATTATGTCAAGTTTAATGTTAATATTTATATTTTTTTGAGGGCCTTATATAAATCTAGAAAATTGTTTGTGACTTCAAATTTTTACAGGACAACATTAGCTAATAAAATTCATCTATTTTGTAGAAATACTAGTTTTTACAAAGTGTCTTTAGAAACGGACATTCACTAGTACTATCGTAGGCGTGTGTTTTTTTAGAAGCCCCCTAAATATAACAAGTGACATAATTTAGAATTTCTAAACACAATTGGCAATTTACGCATCTTTACTCTTATTCTTATACATTGTAACCCCTTCTCATTTGAACGGGCATTAGTTTAACAAAACCGAAGGAATCCCAAAAATTAAGAAGTTCAAAAATGTGTTTAATTGTAGACTTTTTATTTTGAGAACTAGGTTTTAGGGGGAAAGACTTCTACTTCTAAAATAAAAAATAAAAAAAAACAAACCAACCCCAATCTAAAATAAGTGACTTTTATGTTCACGTATAGGAGAAATCAAAAATCAAATTTGATTTTGAAGAAATAGACACCCACTAAAAAATCTCACATCTTGGAATTCAACAAATAAAACTAGGTTAAAATGACGTAGTTTTGAGGGATTAAGTAGTGGTATTCTTTTTGCACACCCAAAACGACGTAGTTTTGGCCGCCCTACAACCCCGTAGTGCGGAGGCGCACTACGAGATCCCCGGATCCTAATGTAACATCCATCTGGTCAAAATCCTTCTTTTCTCGTTCGTCTTTCTATAATTTGAAATGAACCGTTGTTTAATAGTCAATTGCGCGTGTTATGAATTAGAGTACACGAATTCTCACGTGATTGACGATGTAAAGTAGGTTGAACAAATAGAATGTCGTTTTCAGTTCAGAAAAAAAAATAGAATGTCGTTTTCGTGGAGCGATTTGTTTTTAAGCATATAGATCAGGAATTCTAATGTAAAATTATGTCGTGTTAGGCGCAGTTTCTTGTTCACTTGTGTTTCCCACTTTCTTATCTTAACCAAACAGTGAGAGAAAAAAAATTCAACAAGCGTGTAGATCAAGTGGTAACCTTAGGCCCCGATTGAATACGGGATAAGTTTTGGTGGGATTAAATAGTAAGGGGGATAAGATAGTAAGGGATATTAGTTAATAAGGGTGAACCCACATTTATGTGATGTTTATGGAGGGGGATTAAATAATACGTGGTTTGGATGAATTTGTGATAAAGGGGGATAAAGTTGGGTGGATGATGTAAAAACCTGGCAAATGACTTATTTGCCCTTGTGCATGGGTAATATTAAATATTACGATAAAATAAATACATAAATACTAAACTAATTAAATTAATTATACTTTTCAATAAATATGATTAATAATTACTTTTATTAATTATATCTAAAATTAAAGTATTTAATTATTATTTTTAACTTTTCATTTTAATAATGTTGCGTACCACCCAATTTTTTGCTTGTTTTTTCTTCTAACCATGCGTTTTTTTACTTATAACTTTTCATTTAGTTATTATTTTTTTATTATTCATTTTAATAATATTTCGAAGTTTAATTTTTTGCTTTTTTTTCCTTTCTAATTGTACGTTTTTAATAATTAACTAATTAGTAATTTTTATGTTATTCCCCAACAATGTCAAATTCTAAAGTATAAAAAAATTAAAATTTTTTGTATTAAATTAAAGATCTCAATTAGTAGTTCAATTTGGTGCAAAAAAAATTTAAAAAATTAATGTGAAAGTACTTTATTTTTTTATCCGAAGGATATTGCAATGCAAGTCAACAATTTGAAATTCTTAAAGTATAAAAATTTTCATACTTTTTGTATCAAATTAAAGATCTCAATTAGTAGTTCAATTTGGTGAAAAAAAAATAAAAAAATTTAATGTGAAAGTACTTTATTCTTTGATCCGAAGGATATTGCAATGCAAGTCAACAATGTCAAATTCTTAAAGTATAAAAAATTTCAAACTTTTTTGTATCAAATTAAAGATCTCAATTAGTAGTTTAATTTGGTGTAAAAAAATAAAAAAAATAAGCGCGAAAGTACTTCATTTTTTTATCCGAAGAAAATCGCAAAGGTTCATATTAATTCGGCTCGTACAGTAACGAGAGGGAGGGAGTACCGAGAGGGAGGGGTAAGGGAGGGGGTATAAGGGGGGTTATATGGGTAATTTGGCAGGGGTATAAGGGGGGGATAAAATTATAACGGGGGGGGGGGGTGTTATTGTTTTATAAGGGGGAGGGGTATTATTTGGGTAGGGGTATAAAATTATCCGGGTTCTCATTTGGTACCCAAACCATGGATAAGTGCGTGGGACCGGGATAAAAACACGGGGTATAACTTATACCCCCTCCTTCACCCCCAGCCAATCGGGGCCTTAATGGATTCCGGAAATGAGAAGATAATGTCCATGGAACGGTTAGATTCAAAAAACATCAACGTCAACAAAAAAAAATCTACACAATTACGCGTTGTATAACAAGTGAACTAATCAAATCATGTCACCAAGCCGGCTTTCTTGTTCATTTTGTCGTTCCCGTTTCACAGTTTTAGTAAAACAGCGAATTTTACAGGTTTAACTTCTCCATTGCATTTTACTCTCTTTTCTCAAATAGTCAAACCAAGCAAGTAGGACTTTGTAGTCGATTGCATTTTGCCTAACTTGCTTTTTGTGCTCAATGACAGAAACAAGAGAAGAACAAAATTTATTATTCAGTCCCTACAATACAACATCCCTTGAAGCTTCCTCAAGGGGAAAACACTTTGATGGAAGTGGCACAAATGCAGAATTACCATATTTTGACCTAAGCATCATTGTCTCAGCCACAGACAACTTTTCGTTGGCCAACAAGCTTGGCGAAGGTGGATTTGGCACTGTGTATAAGGTACGCTTTAAGCTGGAAAGCCTCACACGATTACATAAATTACTTATGATTGTGTATATTTGAATATGGAAGATGATAAAATAGGACATAGAGTGTTGATAAGGTTGTAGAATTGTGCTAATATTTGTCAAATGTGTGCTCAAATATGTAGTGCATTGAAATATGGAAGTGTGCATAGGAAATACATTATTCTGGCATTTTGTTTACCTTATTGACAATCCTAATCAGCAGTTGATTTCAGGACCATTTGAACATTGTCTAAGCTCAGCATGCACTGATTAAATGCAGGGTCGGCTACATAATGGAGAAGAAATCGCGGTCAAAAGGCTAGCGAAGAATTCAGGACAAGGGGTGGAGGAATTCAAGACTGAAGTTACACTGATTGCCAAACTGCAGCATAGGAATCTAGTGAGGTTGTTGGGATATTGCATTCAAAGAGAGGAGAAAATGTTGATCTATGAGTACTTGCCAAACAAAGGCTTGGACTCTTTTATCTTTGGTATGCAATATTTTCCTAGTTAGGTTCATTTTTTGCTACTTATGGAATTATTGCTTCGGCAATGGTGGATGAGCTTGGATTTTATTAGAACTAACTTTCAACGTTTGTCCAGATCGAACAAAAAGCTCGTTTATAGATTGGAAAACGCGCTTCAACATCATTTTGGGGATTGCTAGAGGGCTATTATACCTTCACCAAGACTCTAGACTAAGGATAATCCATAGAGACCTAAAAGCCAGCAATGTGTTACTAGATGCCGAAATGAATCCAAAAATATCAGATTTTGGTATGGCTAGAATATTCGGAGGGGACCAGATCGAAGCTAATACAAACAGGGTGGTTGGAACATAGTAAGTGAATCTCCATTCTGCATTTTTGTTGGGATACGGAGAAAGGTGCAAAGAAGCCATTAAACTCTAATGCTTATTTGACATTTGTGGTTGCAGTGGCTACATGTCACCTGAGTATGCAATGGAAGGGCTATTTTCGGTAAAATCTGATGTTTTCAGCTTTGGGGTTCTGCTCTTGGAGATCATTAGTGGCAGAAAGAACAGCAGCTATTATAAGGACAATTCTGTGAATTTAATTGGGCATGTACGTAAATAGGTGTATACATTTGTCAAATTTTCTTAGTATTCATGGAAAATCCTTTAGTTAACAAATCTCCTAATCTTTAAAATATCAATTTTATTACACAAAAAAAGAGATGGTCAATGCCAACAACAGAAAGGTTTCCTTCTATTTTTGGTATACTCTTTTGTTTTAATACTGGAATTCTATCATTTTGTAATAAAACACCAGAGAGATAAATTTTAAAACTGAGGGCTTTCCTTTAATGATGGTATCGTTGTTCACGTCGTTTGTTTCAGGTTTGGAGCTTGTGGAATGAAGGCCGGGCCGAGGAATTAGTTGATTCAACGATGAGCGAATCATATTCGGATAAAGAAGTTCTGAGGTGCATTCACATCGGTCTGTTGTGCGTGCAAGAATCAGCCAACGGTAGACCAACTATGTCGGATGTTGCTTTCATGTTGTGTAACGAAACAGTTCTTACTCCCCCTAAGCAGCCCGCATTCATCTTCAAAGGAGCTGACAGCAGACCAGACACTTCCTCATCGGCAAGTCTTGGAGCTGTTTCTGTGAATGACGTTACAATGTCCGCGGTTCGAGGTCGATAAGAGCTGAAAGATTATGTAGATGTGTTGTTGCTTCATCATTTACCGAAATGAGATGTCTTTAGAATTCGTTTTCTGTCATGAATTTTTTTCTAGTGTTTGTAATTGTATATGTAAGTAGTCATCGAGGACTTGTCTGTAGCCTCTTTTACCTGTAAATTAGAATTTAAACATTCTTTTCTGGTGAATGAGAATTCCTTTGAAACCAACAAACTTACATAGAGTCGAGGAACGCATACGCTCCAATTACATAAAAATCAATCGAACAAGATATAGCAAAAACGTCGTGGGAAATTTTCCAGGAATTTCAAATCACAGCACTTAGAGGGGACTGCTTTACGTAGATAAATTGGGAGACGTTAATGTGAGTGTTAAAACAAATCTTGTCAAGGACACTAGAGGGAGACTTGTGGATGCCCTAAAAAAAATGCTGCAATTCCTTTCATAGGATATTGTTCAAGAGAAAGCTAGCATTACGATGATGTGAAGAATTTACTGAAGAAAGAAGGTTTTGCGTAAAGTATAAACGTAAAAAGTACTTAGAAGGAAACACGGTGTAGCGGCCGGGTTCATAGGGGTCAGCGAAGGCCCTCCCTCCACATCACGAAGAGCCAGAAAGATCATTACCTCAGAATCTGCAAAACCGAATGCAGATCGAACCGCCTGGACGATGCCGAACGAACGGTGCCCACGGCGGACGGTGCGGACACAGGGTCTTGGACGAATATAGGTTTGAACGGAGGCTACCGAATGGCTCGGTGCCGAGAGCATGGTACTCGCAGCTTGGTTCCCAGACAACCCTCGGGAGCTCCGCCGAGCGACGCGCCGAGCGCCCAGGGGGCTGGGCCGTACGCCTGCCGAGTCTGTTGACCTCGGTAACGTGGGGGCTCGGACACATCCGGTTTGGTGGAAGTGTGTCGGGCACCCCACACAGTCCATGATGAGGCATTAAATGCGGCAGTCACCTACTCTGCCACCGCCGCCTGCAGAGGCACGTGGGTGATGGGGAATGTCTCGAGCTGATTTGACTACTCGAACCCATGTGCCGTGACGTCAGCCCAGACATGGCGTCTGGGGCTGGGGTGAAGGTCATATCACCTGTCATTCCGAGCGTGAATGACAGGCGCGTGAGGGGCGCCGAGCGCGTGGGACGCACGCCCCTCAGCCTATAAATACCCAGCCACAACCACCACAATGGGTATTCCTCTCTCCTCATTCACTACCCTCATAACTCTTCTTCTTCACTGAGATTTCTGGTGCATTTCTCCCCTCCGGTGACTGACTTAATCATCGGAGTGCCTTCCCGGACCACCACCGTCCGGGCTAGGCACTGACGTGGTTACCTACGTGTGCAGGTTATCATCTCCGGCGAGCAGCAGCGGCTCAGACGTGCATTGCCCTTTCCACCAGTGCCCTTCTCACTCCAAGAGGTTCAAAGAGTTCACTCCGGCGAAGAGACCCCCACACACGGTTTGCAACAAAATGAATCCGATCCAGGAAAATATTGAACTTAATTAGAACACAACGAGCAAGCATACGAAAAAAAGGAAAAAGATACTTTATGCTTTCTGTATTTCCATTTTCAAGATTTTCAGGTTCATGTCCTAAAATGTGTTCGGTCAAGAAAACGAACAACCACACCCACACGAGCATACACAAAAGTCTGAGTGATTATTCAGTGCCCCTGGAGTCCCGTGAGTGGTGAGGCTGACTTATTGGCAGTTTTGGTTGATCTTTAATCACTACTGTTAGCAAATCTTGTCAAATTTATCAGCCCCACTCCCCATATTGTTGTGACCAATATTTTCGACTACTTAAGAATGGTAGGACCGTAGGAGGAAAATTGTACTGGACAAAAAATGGATAAATTTATTTGTAGTTTTGTATCATGGAAAATACTAAAATTAGCTCATTTGGGCTGATAATAAGGCTTAAAAAGTGTATTGAAATATGTGAAAAATGTATAGGAATGTGTAAAAGTGTATAAAAAAGTGAAAAAAAATACATTGGCCTTGTTCGTTTAGTAGTTTTAGTTTAGTTTAGTTTTGGAAAAAGGTGTAATGAGGTGGAGAGAGATAGAGAGAGAAATGAGTGTAATGATTACAAAATAAAACTAAAACAAAACTAAAACTATAAAACGAATAAGGCCATTGAAGTTTGTGTTTTTTTGTTTTCTTGTTGCCTTATTGTCAGCCAGTGGGCTGACAATAGAAGACCCTTGTACCATTTCATAGTGGTGCTAAAGCTTTTTTCTCCCCACTCAATTTAGGGGGTTAGACTGTTAAGGTTAGGCCACAAGAGAGCAATTTGTTACGAGACCTATAAGAAAACTAGTTGAGATGTGTGTACACTGATCCAAACACTTATGACCGACCGTTGAACCAATACAAAGCTTTTAGGGCCTAGCACCTGTGACAAGACTCAAAAAGAGGCGTTATTAATAATATGTAGGGTCAGAGAAACGTTGTACATTCATGTGAATTAATGGCCTTGTAACCAAAAAGTGATGGTAATTACTCAAATCAACCCCTAATAGGAGTATTAATTTTGCACCGCCTCCAAGGAATTGTAGGCCTGTCATTTGCACTTTGCAGAGCAGAAGTTCTGTTTCCAGGGCAGTGATGGCATGTCTGCTTTCAACAACAAAGTTTAGCTTTTGGAATTGATAGCACCCAACCCTTAATTTAGCCATAAAAAAGCACCCAACCCTTCTAGAGGCCAAAGAGACATTAATGAAACTATATGGTCTAGTATACAAGTCAGGTGTCTCGTACGAAAATGGATCAGAGATGGAGTATAGGGTTGGACGCCCTATCGTGTCGAATCGGGTTCGTGTCAAAATGACTTATTTAATTAATTGTGCAAAAAAAATGAACCTTAACCCTACCTGTTATTACTCATGTCAACCCAAACACGACACAGTTTGACACGATTAACTTGAAATTTGGAAATGATCTGTTTAGCCAAATTTGACCGGGACACGACATGAATTGACACGATAAATTCGTGTGATTCTCGGGTCAAGTTAATTCTCGGATTATGCGGGCTAAATTCGTGTAGTACTCGGGTTACCGTGTCGACACGAATAGACGAACAAGTAAATTCATGTCATTCTTGGATTATGCAAGATGAATCTGAACAAGGCCTGTTTACTAATCGTGTTCTCAGGTTGTGTCATATACATGTTTCATGTCAGAAATACTCAAAACTAACCCCCTAACTTCGTGTCTTGTTCAGGTCGTATTGTCATGTCGTGTCATAAATCCCCACTCCCAGTGGAGTATGTAAGTATAAATAAATATTACGCATGCCCAAAAATTTAAAATAAATCATTTAAAGCGATAAGACGGGTTTTTGGTTTAGCTTAAGTTGTTTATGTAAGTTGTGGATGAAGCTGTGGTCCGATGGAGATGAAAAGAATTAGGTAGTGTTCTATTAACAAAAAATAATTTTTTTCAAAAATCAAGACAGGTCATCCTCTTATAATACACCACATAAAAAATGGTGAAAACCCAGTTTATTATAAAAACACCCTTAGCGGAATACTCTCTTAGCCCCATTCTCCCCAACTTCATTTTGATATTTTTCTAATCTTGTCTAAATGGTTTTTATGAGGTAAAACAATATTAATGTCAATGCCAAAACAATTTGTAAGTTGTACATGTATTTTCTCGCCAAATCTGTTTAAAATTTTAAAAGCAAAATTAAAAATTCGAAATTGAATATATATATATATATATATATATATATATGGCGATTATCCAATCAAGGATCCCGGATGGGAGGTGTGGGGCTCGCTTCTCCGACGCACCTGTTCGAACGTTGTGGAACGGGCAAAGATGGGAGATGGAGGGGGCAGAGGACTAGAGATACGGACAATCCACGTGGGAGCGGGGCCTGCACAAGTAGCACCCGTGTCAGCGCCTTGCCCGGACGGTGGTGGTCCGGGAAGGTGCTCCGACGGTCAAGTTAGTCACCGGTAGAGAGTATGGACAGAAAAACGAAGTGTATCCTTTTTTGGGGGAGAAGAAGTGAACCCCTTACCTGGTGGGGAGGGACTCCCTCTTTATAGGAGATGAGAAGCCTCTCCTCCACGCTATCCCTCTTTCCCACGCGCCGTCCCATCCTGACTAGCACATGGATCTGTCATGATTACTCCGCCGCTTCGGTTGACGTCATCCTGCTCTGCACACCCAACAACTCTTGGATACCCCCCGGTCCGTTTCAAGGTCCGCCAGGCACCTCGAGCGCAACGTCCTGACGCCACTCGACGTTTTCAGTCACACCTGTCGCTTGTCACATCAACGTCCTCCTTTTGGCAGGACGGATCCGCGGGTCCTCGGCCAACCTCACCCCTCGGCTAGCCTATCTAGCTCTCGGACCGCCGGCCGCGTTACGCCCCTTTCCTTTCGGCGGACGGCTCTAAGACTAGCCGACTACTCGCTGGCGCGGTAGGCGTGCTCGTTCGGTTATTTCCCCTCGGCGGAAAGGCAATCCGACCGTCCTGGCTATCAGCCGAAGGGATGTATGCCGAAGCACCATTCATTCCCCCGGTGGGAAGGCAATCCGGTCGCAGACCTCTAAGGCTCATCCACTCCGAGGGCCTCCAAATCCGAGCGGTTTAACACCGCTAGGAGTCGTAGGGGGTCAGGCTTATCGAGCCCCAGCTGACCCTTACGGCCCCTGTGGACCTCGGCTACCACAATAGCCCCTCAGCTCTGCCGATTGCCCCTAAGGGCAACGGTGGAGATGATCTACGCCGAAAGCCGAGGTAATAACGGGGTGAGGGGCCGGAGAATCTGTCAGATGTCACATCAGTCATGTCCGAGCCGTAAGCTAGGGGGCTAGGGGCTAGGGGTCCCCACGCGTCCTCAAGAAACGTGCCCCCTCTGCAGTAATGATGGCATGCCGCAGGGATTCTCTGCGAGGAGGGACAGCTGGCGCCAGTAGCGGAGGGGTCATTAATTTCCCTCCACTCCGTACGCCACGTGTCGAATCCTGGTTGGGAACCTTGGGGACGCGCCGTTTCCCGCCCAACGCGACGCTTTGAAGCCCGTTGCTTCGGATTCCCTGCGGTTACGGGTGCCCAAACGGTGCACCCCCCCAAGGCCTATATAACTCGCATTAGAGGGGGAGGGTACACCCCTTTGCACTCTCAAAAAATCTGTCCTCCCTCGCTGCCCAAGCCCTCCACCGTCTTCCGCCGTCCTCCGTCGCCAGCAACTACCACCGTCGTCTTCCTCCTCCGCATTCAAGCGTTTCCGGCGCCGGTTTCTGCAAACATTCAGGTAACACTCCCCAGATTCTTCTCATCTTCCTTTCGCTTATTCCTTTTTATCTCCTTTTTTGCAAAAATATCGACCCTGATTTCGTCAAGCCTCCCCTTCCTAGATTTCGCGTTTTAACATCGAACAAAACCAGTGGGGGAGTGAACAGCAGGCGTATGGAGAACCCAGGTGCCCAAACTGTTCATCTCCTCCCCCCGTCGAATGTGGGTGGGGATGTGTGGCTTGTGCCTGGGCAACCCAGGCCTTCAAACTGTTCATCCCCCCCCAGTTGAACATCTCCTTCCGAGCGGAGATCCCCAACCGAATGAGATATCCTTAGCCGAGGGGGTCTGGTCGGCCTCCTGTCCCTCATGCCATAGGCCTTTTTAGATGTTTAACCACCACTAACAATCTCCACCCGTGCACTGTCTTTTAGGTTCCTCGGCATGGCGGAGTCTTCAAGTTCCAGAACGGAAACAGACTCCAACGGCGAAGTAGTTCCGAGAGACACCGAGCGAATCGCCGCCCTAGCCCACCGCATTCGTATAAGTGCTCCCTCGGCTCAAGGTGAGTCGGGGACATTCCTGGTCCGTAGGCCATCCGACTCCGACGGCCTAGCCGAGGTAGATAATCACGGTGAGAACCCAGCGGAGCATGGGTCCAGTGCGTCAGTGCCGGGGGCCCTTGGGACTAGCGCATCGAACCCGGCCGTGAGGGTCACAAGCACCTCGGCGAACCAACCGAGCACCTCTGCGGGGGAACGGGGTGGACCGAGGAGACGGGAGCCGACAGACCCAGACGTGATCCCCCCCTGCCACCTGGGACGCAAACCAGCCCGTACGCCCACTACGTTAGTGGCGCTCCCAGAGTATGGGATGAGTTCCGCCGCAAGTACCATATCCCCGACGATGTCGTGGTGGAACCCTATACCGAGGGGCGGCTGACCTACTCCAAAGACTTCATCATCCTGCCGCTAATCGCCATCACCGAGGGGGGGTACGTTTCCCCCTTCACCCCTTCCTCCGAATGTACTTGAATCACTACGAGCTCGCGCCGTGCCAGGTTGCCATCAATTTCTTCCGGATTGTCAATTCGGTGTTAGAGCTGGTTAGGGCGAACGGCTTGCAGCTATCGAAGCACGAGCTGTCCATTATGTACAACCTGGGGCACAACTCGTCGCACGGCCGTTATTATTTCTCCACCCGGCCGCGGTTTGACCACATAGTGACTCGGTTGACCGATACGGATAAATGGGTAGTCGAGCACGTAAAGGTCTCCGGGAACTTTGAGTTCGGCCCTCCCGATCCACGGTTCGATTGGCTTTACTACGATTCGAACCCTCGCCGATTTCCCGTTCCTCGGTTTAGGGGGTCGCCGAGTAAGTTTAATTGGACTTTCATTTATTCTTGTATTCTTGAGTTATTTTGCCGAATACTTACAGACCGTCTCTGGGCTGTTTTGCAGGTGTCACCGGGCTCTCCAAGGGGTTAAGAGCAGGTGGGAGCTGGGACAGGCTCATAGCCCTTCTATCCTGCCAGCGAAGGGACGCGCCGACGCTTCTTGGGTACGAGCCTATCTACAAAGGTTTCGCCGCACAGAAACTGCGCATTCTCATCCCCATCGACCCCACGGCGCCCCGAAGAAGTCTAAGGAACATCACAAAGGAGAGGGAGGAACGGGCTCGGCTACTATCGGCGGGAATCGACCCCGACAAATTCGAGACTGCGCCGAAGGAGACACCAGCCGGAGCCCCTGGGACCCTGTCCGCGGATGAAGCCAGGGATCCGGGGCAGCAGCAGCAACAGCCCGACCCGGCCACAACCGCCGTGCCAGCAGCAACCGTCCCTGGTACCTCGGCAAAAAGGCCGGAGGTGGAGCCGCCTTCGCCGAAGAGACGGCAAGCCGAGGGGGACGTCGAGCATGTCGGCAAGGGGGACGACGTCGCAACCGAGGTCCACCCCTTCGCTCCCATCGTGGAGAAGCCGAGGGGAGGTATCCTCACAGCTGAAGACAGCCTAGATGAAGACATCACAATTGGCCGAGCGGTTCTGGGGATGACGTGTCTTCCAAAAGACATGGCTTCTCTCGGCACCACCCGTGCGGAGACCAACACCCTATTTTTCTACCACATGGCGAAGGTAACCTCTACTCTTCACTCAGCGACATTGTACATTGATTTGGATTCTCATGTTTCTTTTTCCGCCACAGGCCGCGCAGGTGGCTTGCCAAGTCTACGACCACCAGGTCGAGCTGCTGAACAGCCGTGCCGACTGGAGAAGGAAATCAAAGGACCACGCCGACCAGGCCACCGCTGCCGAGGGAAGGGCCCAACTAGCTGAGGAGAGGGCCGCCTCCGCCGAGGCCAAGGTCACCGACCTGAAGAAAATGGTTGAAGACGCGGAGCAAAGGGCTGCGGATGCTGAGAAGAAGGCGGCCGAGGCCGAGGCCGAGAAGATAAGGTTTACGGCCAATCTTGCCGTCGCCGAGATGGAGAGAAAAAGGGCGGCCGATGAGCTCGAGCGGCTGAAGGCGGAGCTGCCCAAGATGATATCCGACGCCGAGACGAAGGGGGCCGAGGAGGCCGGCCAGGTGTACGCCGATGAACTTGAGGATATCAAGGCTGAAGCCGAGGTGAGGATTGCGAGGGAAACGCATCAGGTCTCCTTCGTCCTTGGTTACAATGTCGGTCTGGATGTTTTTGACCTCCCGGCTGACGATCCTCGCCGAGATCCACCCACCGTTCCTCCGCTGGTTCTCTCGGTTCGCCTGGCCGAGGCAGCTGAAAAGCTAGATCTTGCAGAGCGCGAGTCCCTTGCCGCCATCGGCCAGTCTTCTGACTCTGCAGCCGGTCGACAAGACCCTCCCACCGAAGATCCCCCTACCGCTTAGCTAATTTCAATTTCAATGTTTATGTTTCGCACTATTTCAATTTCAATGTTTTGGGACCATGTAATTTCAATTTCGCACTATTTCACCGTACAATTTCGAGTTAACGTTTGTTCCGAAAGTTTCAGTGTTTATGTTTTTGAAAATTGGTAATCTCGCCATCGTTTGATTGGATCTTTAAATAATTCGCGCCAAACACTACCGAGGGGAATGAGTGATAGCCCCTCCTTCGGCGGGGGATGGAAACGAAGCCCTATTCCCTGCCGAAGGAAGCGAAGAGTCCCTATGCCGAGGCGT
The DNA here is from genome assembly GCA_963854785.1 of Vaccinium vitis-idaea. NCBI lineage: Eukaryota > Viridiplantae > Streptophyta > Magnoliopsida > Ericales > Ericaceae > Vaccinium > Vaccinium vitis-idaea. The sequence continues at coordinate 42,292 of CAWLAL010000197.1, read as the reverse complement.
TTTGAGAGCAGTTTGAGACCCCACGCCTTAAAGCATTTTGAGGGCAGTTTTGAGACCCCACGCCTTAGAGCGTTTTGAGGGCAGTCTGAGAGACCCCACGCCGAGGCGTTTTGAGGGCAGTTTGAGACCCCACGCCTTAAAGCGTTTGGAGGGCGGTTTGAGAGACCCCACGCCGAGGCGTTTTGAGGGCAGTCTGAGAGACCCCACGCCGAGGCGTTTTGAGGGCAGTTTGAGAGACCCCACGCCTTAGAGCGTTTTGAGGGCGGTTTGAGAGACCCCACACCGAGGCGTTTTGAGGGCAGTTTGAGAGACCCCACGCCGAGGCGTTTTGAGGGCAGTTTGAGACCCCACGCCTTAAAGCGTTTGGAGGGCGGTTTGAGAGACCCCACGCCGAGGCGTTTTGAGGGCAGTTTGAGACCCCACGCCTTAAAGCGTTTTGAGGGCGGTTTGAGAGACCCCACGCCGAGGCGTTTTGAGGGCAGTTTGAGACCCCACGCCTTAAAGCGTTTTGAGGGCGGTTTGAGACCCCACGCCTTAAAGCGTTTTGAGGGCGGTTTGACAACGAGCATATCAAAAGAAAGCAAAGGAGCTTATCATTAGCATCTCAAAACTCCCTCGGCATTAACGTGAGTAGCCGAGGGCCGGACGAACGTCCACAAATGTTAACCAGAAGATCCTAAGCGTAGTACTTTCGCAATTTGCTGGAATTCCATGGATTGGAGATCGCGGTGCCGTCCATTTCTGAGAGCCTGTAGGCGCCGTGGCCCACCTTTGCAGTGACGCGGTAGGGACCCTCCCAGTTGGGCATGAATTTTTTCTTCTGGGCCTTTCGGACCACCTCCCGAAGGACTAGGTCATCAACGTTGAAAGGACGCAGCCGCACACGCTTGTCGTAGCCACGCGCGACCTCTTGTTGATAGGACGCGTGTTTGATGTGGGCGGCGTCGCGGAGGTTGTCGATCTCGTCCAGCGTGGCCGCAAGGTGCTCTTCGTTCGTTTGGGGGTGGAACGCTTCGGTACGGGATGTCGGGAGAGTTGCCGCAATGGGGAGTACGGCTTCCACGCCGTAGGCCATGGAAAACGGTGTGCGGCCTGTGCTCCGCCGTGGCGTAGTCCGGTAGCCCCACAGAACCTTTGGGAGCTCTTCGACCCATTTGCCACGTTTGTTGGCGAGGCGACGCTTGATCCCAGCGGATATGGTCTTGTTTGTGGCTTCAGCCTGGCCGTTGCCCTGGGGGTAGGCCACCGTGGAATGGTAGACCCTGATGTTGCGTTTGCGGCAGAGGGCTTTTATTCCCTCGGCCACGAACTGAGTGCCGTTGTCGGATATGATGGCATAGGGGATGCCGAAGCGAGAGATTATGTTTTTCCAGAGGAACCGCTCGATGTCCTCCGCCGAAATGGTAATGAGTGGCTCGGCTTCGACCCATTTCGTGAAGTAATCAGTGGCAGTGACAAGGTGCCTGAAGCCGCCGGGAGCTGTGGGTAGGACACCAACAAGGTCGAGCCCCCAGTGGGCGAAGGGCCAGGGGCTTGTCACGGGTTGGAGTGGCAAGGTAGGCTGATGGAGCAGAGGGGAGTGCCTCTGGCAGGCCTCACAACGCCGGACATAGGCCGCGGCGGATTTGCGCATGGTGGGCCACCAGTAACCCTGAGTACGGGCTCGGTCAGTTAGCGAGCGACCTCCAGAGTGCGTGCCGCAGCTGCCCTGGTGAAGCTCGTGGAGAATGGTCTGGATCTCGCTATCATGAACCACACGGAGATCGGGTCCTCCGTAGGAGCATCTGTAAAGCTGCCCGGCCGGGTTGAGGAAATAAGAAGCCGACTGGCATCGTACGCGGTGGGCCTCCTTCTTGTCGGAGGGGAGCCGCTCGTCGCGGAGGTAAGCGATCAAGGGATCCACCCACGTCGGACCGAGGGACTCGACACAAAGCACGATTGGAGGGACCTCGAAGCTCGGTGAATCGATTTCGGCAAGGTGAATCGTCCTATTTCCAGAAAGGTCGGCTCATACGGAACCCAGACCAGCGAGGGCGTCGGCATGGGCGTTGTGCTCTCTGCCGATCTGCTCGAACACGACACGTTTGAAGTCCGCTTGCAAAGCAATCACCAGGGCGACATACTGGCTCATCCAAGCGTTTCGGGCCTCATAATCGCCAGCGAGTTGGTTGATTACGAGTTGGGAATCGCTGTAGACCTGGACTTCTTCGGCTCCCATGTGCTTGGCCAACCGTAGGCCGGCAATAAGAGCTTCGTATTCGGCCTCGTTGTTGGACGCTGGGAAACCAATGCTCAGGGCACTCTCGTGCAGTGTCCCGTTTGGTGAAACCAAAACGATGCCGGCCCCCGCGCCGCGGCTGTTGGAGGCGCCGTCAACGTGAAGACGCCAAGCATCTCCAGTGAATATTTGTGCCGATCGCGGGGGGATGGCCCGCTTGGCGATGAAGTCGGCGTGGGCCGGGGAGCTTGTCTTCAGAATGGGTCGGGAGTGGGTGCATTCGTCTGTCGCTTTACCTTCATCTGTAGCTTCGGCTTCGGTTATCAGGCCAGGCGTTAGCTCGGCTATGAAATTAGCCAAGGCTTGGCCTTTGATCGCCGTACGGGGCTGGAACCGAACATCGAAGTTGGCTAGTTCCAGGGACCACTTGCATATTCTAGCGGATAGGTCGGCCTTCCGAAGGACTGCCCTTAATGGGAACTCCGTGACCACGACGATCGTGTGGGCCTGGAAGTAGGGGACGAGCTTTCTTTTTGCTGTTACGAGTGCCAGGGCGAGCTTTTCAATCGGCAGGTATCTTGTTTCGGCCGGGAGCAAAGTCTTGCTGGAGTAATAGATCGGTTGCTGCTCGGATCCCTCTTGCCTGACCAAAGTCGAGCTCACAGCGTGGGCCGAGACAGCGAGGTACAGGTAGAGATCCTCATCACCAATAGGCGTGACGAGGAGGGGGGGCCGAGACATGTAGTGCTTCAGGTCGACGAGTGCCATGTCGCATTCTTCGGTCCACCGAAACGCTCTCTTGCTTGTTTTGATGGACTGAAAGAACGGCCGGCAAACATCCGAGGACTTACTGATGAAGCGGTTCAACGCGGCAGCCATGCCGGTCAGACGCTGCACCTCCTTTAGGGTGGTGGGAGCTCGGAGTGCCTGGATCGCTGTTATCTGATTTGGGTCGGCCTCTATGCCTCGCTGTGTGACGAGGTATCCGAGGAACTTTCCCGAGCCCACCCCGAAGGCGCACTTCTCGGCGTTCAACCTCAACCGGTGTCCCTTCAGGATGCCAAAGACTTCGGCGAGATGACTGATGTGGTCGGTCTCGCGTTTGCTCTTGACCACCATATCATCAATGTAGGCCTCCATGGTGTCACCGAGCTGGTTCTTGAACATCTTGGACACCATGCGCTGGTAGGTTGCTCCCGCGTTCTTCAAGCCGAAGGGCATCACCTGGTAGCAGTAGGTTCCCCTCGGTGAGATGAAGGCGGTCTTCTCTCTATCCATGACGTCCATGGCAATCTGGTGATATCCTCGGTATGCGTCCATGAAGCTTAACCTCGCGTGTCCCGCCGTGGCGTCGACTAACTGGTCTATCCGAGGGAGAGGGAAGCAGTCCTTCGGACAGGCGTCATTGAGGTTGGTATAGTCGACGCACACACGCCAATCGCCGTTCTTCTTCTTCACCACCACCGTGTTGGCCAGCCAAGTGGGGTACTGGACCTCGCAAATCGCCTCGGCTTCTATCAGCCGATCGACTTCCTCTATTACGGCATCGGCGTGCTGAACCGAGGACCTCCTCGGCCGCTGGACGACCGCTCTCCTAGCCAGATCAACGTTAAGGGAATGCGTGATGAAGTCCGGCGAAACGCCCGGCATTTCATATGGGGTCCACGCAAACACCTCGATGTTGTCCTTGAGGAACTGCACCATTTCGCACTTCTCGGCTTCGGGGAGCGACGACCCCACCAAGAAATATCTGGTCTCGCCCTCGCTAGTCGGGACTTTGATCAGGTTCTCCACTGCTTTCTCTTCGGCTTTCGTCCCCACATCTTCGATTGCCGGGGCGTCTCCCTTCTCTACCCATTGGACCTGCCGAATCTTTCCCTTCTTGTTGGCCTTCGGTGAAACGGCGTTGACGAAACACTTCTTCGAAACCAACTGGTCCCCAATTACTGTTTCCTGTCGTCCCGATGCGCCGATGAAGCGGACTCGCTGGTGCAGCGTTGACGCGACTGCTCCCATTCCGTGGAGCCATCCCCTTCCCAAGATGCCGTTGTACGGGCTCGGGAAGCTGACGATGGTGAAATCCACGCGCATGACGACGGAGCCGGTGCGGATCGGCAGGCTTATGCTGCCGAGAGGCCACACAGGCGCCCCGGCAAACCCCACGAGGGGGAACTCTGGCGGAACGATGTCATCCTTGTAGAGTCCCAAGGCCTTGAATGCAGTGTAGTAAAGAATGTCCGCCGAGCTCCCTTGGTCGACGAGCACCCGTTTGACGGTTCTATCTCCCACCGCCACTTCGATTACTAGGGCATCGTCGTGGGGGAATTGAACGCCCTCCAGGTCCCTTTCAGTGAACGAGATCGCCCACGGCTTCGACGACTCTTCGAACTTTCGCTTCGGCGCTTGCCCCACCGTTATCACCCGTCCCGGGGCTGACGCACGGTTAAGCTCGCTGTGAAGCTGGTCGACTCGGCGTTGATTAGCCGAGCCGTGAATGACGACAACCGCGCCGCCCGGGGTACGCGCTGCCGCATTTCGCTGCACGACCGGAGTCTTCGTCCGATCGATCCACTCCTCCATCCTTCCTTCAGCGACCAACCGTTCCAAGTGCTCCTTGAACGGCTGGCAAGACGTCGTGTAATGCCCCTGTTCGTCGTGATAGGAGCACCTTACGTAATGCCTCGGCTCCCGGCCGTCCGCCGTCCCCGTTTTGTCGTCCGGGAACTCGAACCACTTCTTCCGAGCCAGAGGCCCCAGGAGCCTATAGATAGGTTCCTTGAACACAGTTGTTTCTGCAACGAAGTCCCTGTCGCTCGGTCGAGGCCTTTCCCAGTTTCCCCGGTCACTTCCTCGGCCAGAACCGCCTCGGCTCTCCCTGTTGCCACTAGCCGGGGCGCCCCTATCAACTCTGTTTGCCCTCTCCCTGCTGTCATTTTCCCCGACCTCCTTTTTGATAACGTTGACCTGCTTCTTTGATTCTTTCGGCACCTTAGGGGGATCCTTTACCGCGCGGCTATTGATGAACTCTTCGAGCTCGCGGTATTTGTCCACCATGAACATCAATTCGGTCATGTTCTTCGGCGGCCGCAGTAGTAGGTCTTTGAAGAGCTCGGAGTGCTCATCGAGTCCGTGTTTGAAGGACGACGCGGCGAGCTTCTGGTCACAGTCCTCGATCGCGTTGTAGATCTCCCAGTATCGACCGACGTACGCCTTTAGTGACTCCTCCGGCGTGCGTCTAAGGTTGAACAGAGCATCGATCGTCTTCGGCTGCACATTGTTGGTGACAAAAACGCCCTTTCCAGGTTGTCGAAACAACCGATAGCCCCTGGGGCCAGCTGGCCGTACCAAGTCAACGCGGCACCGGACAGGCTCATGGAAAAAGTCTTGCACATGATGGCGTCGCTAAAGCCGAAGAGCCCCGCCGTTTGCCTGTATTGTTGAATATGCACGAAGGCGTCAGAGCTAGACTCGTACTTGGGAAACTTCGGGATTTTGAAATTGCTCGGAGGAAGCACCTCATTGATCTCCGCCGTGAACGGCGACTGCCGGGCCCGATTAAGCCTAGTTTCCGCTTCGCTCTGGGACAACTGACCGACACCAGCCGTGCGGTTATCGTCGCATGTCCTCTTCCAATCGTTCGCCACCCCAAGCCGATCGTCACGGTCATTATCTCGAGTCTGGCCTCGCTCAGAGGTTCGCTTCTTCTGCGGGCTGCCCCTGGGGTACTGCCGCCGCGGGGGGGACGCCCCTGGCGATGGGTCCGCCCTGAAGATCTTTGATTCCCCCGTGCGCTCATTGATGGCAACAATGCCGCTCTTGGTGACCTCGTACCGAACGTCCGGATCCAGTCCTGGCTCATTGGCCGCGCGGTTCTCCCTCCCAGGGCAACGGTCTCTGCTGGATTGCTCGGGTCGCCGCGCTCCCTTGTGATCTACTGGCCTGGTGGTGCGGCGAGCGTGATCAGATGCCCCGGTGGTATGTCCGTCCCCCCTTTTCTCCATTGAGCGCTCTGGACCGCGGCGATCCCCACCACTGGGGTCGCGACGCCCGCCTCCGCGGTCATCGATAATGACCCCCTTTCCGTACCTGCGCGGTCGCTCTTGGTTTCCGGTTTCCTTGTCTTTCCTTCGGCGATCAGCCGACCTCGCACTTGATTCCACTGCGCTGTCCTCCGTAATGTCGATTGGCCGAGAGCAATTGTCCCTCGTCCGAGTGTCCAGCGTTTGCCGATCGCCTTGCGCCCGCCCATGCCTGTCTATTCTAAACGTGTTGTTTCCGAGGCGAGTGAAAACCGTCTCCCTCCCCGTCTGGGCCGTGGTTTGGACGGGGGCCTGATGCCTCCTTTTTCTCGTCCGGATGGATTCCGCCGGCTGTTTCTGATTCTTCTTCAGAGCCTCCACCTCGGCCATCAGCAAGGCTACTTGGGCCCCCAACGGCAGAGGAGGAGGTGGGGGTAGCGGGGTTCCTTGCCTGGTAGGGGCTACCAAGTCGTTCCGTGTTGTAACCGTGCCATCCAAGTTGAACAGCACGTTGTGAGCCCCCGCGGCACTGGGGTCTACCATAGTGACTCCTCCCCGGTCAACTATGGGGGTGAGCTGTAGCCCCAAGTCCTGTCGTACCTCGTACCTCCGGCGGTCGGCCGAGTCACGCCATTGACCGCGTCCGTCGAAGGCGTCGAGGCCTAGGGTGAGGTCTTGGGTAGGACCGGACATCCGAAGGTCCCACGGGTGTGGCCGGGAGAAGGCTAACCACGGAGTGTAGAATCTGGGATAGGGACGGAAAGAATCCCCAGCGGAGTCGCCAATTGTGGGGCTCGCTTCTCCGACGCACCTGTTCGAACGTTGTGGAACGGGCAAAGATGGGAGATGGAGGGGGCAGAGGACTAGAGATACGGACAATCCACGTGGGAGCGGGGCCTGCACAAGTAGCACCCGTGTCAGCGCCTTGCCCGGACGGTGGTGGTCCGGGAAGGTGCTCCGACGGTCAAGTTAGTCGCCGGTAGAGAGTATGGACAGAAAAACGAAGTGTATCCTTTTTTGGGGGAGAAGAAGTGAACCCCTTACCTGGTGGGGGGGACTCCCTCTTTATAGGAGATGAGAAGCCTCTCCTCCACGCTATCCCTCTTTCCCACGCGCCGTCCCATCCTGACCAGCACATGGATCTGTCATGATTACTCCGCCGCTTCGGTTGACGTCATCCTGCTCTGCACACCCAACAACTCTTGGATACCCCCCGGTCCGTTTCAAGGTCCGCCAGGCACCTCGAGCGCAACGTCCTGACGCCACTCGACGTTTTCAGTCACACCTGTCGCTTGTCACATCAACGTCCTCCTTTTGGCAGGACGGATCCGCGGGTCCTCGGCCAACCTCACCCCTCGGCTAGCCTATCTAGCTCTCGGACCGCCGGCCGCGTTACGCCCCTTTCCTTTCGGCGGACGGCTCTAAGACTAGCCGACTACTCGCTGGCGCGGTAGGCGTGCTCGTTCGGTTATTTCCCCTCGGCGGAAAGGCAATCCGACCGTCCTGGCTATCAGCTGAAGGGATGTATGCCGAAGCACCATTCATTCCCCCGGTGGGAAGGCAATCCGGTCGCAGACCTCTAAGGCTCATCCACTCCGAGGGCCTCCAAATCCGAGCGGTTTAACACCGCTAGGAGTCGTAGGGGGTCAGGCTTATCGAGCCCCAGCTGACCCTTACGGCCCCTGTGGACCTCGGCTACCACAGGAGGTTTTTTGGTGTTTTGATGCTTTTAAAAATTGTTTTTGGGAAATCCGAGCCGTCCAATGTGTTCAAAAGGTGTTTTCAAGGGTCCACAGGGAAATCTTCAAAAAAAAATACCGGGAAGGGCTTGATCCAAGCAATTTTTCGCAAAAACCGTATATTTACAATATTGCGAAAAACTGCTTAGATCAAGCCCTTCCTAGTATTTTTTTTTTGAAGATTTCCCGCGAAGACCCTTGAAAACACTTTTTGAACACATTGGACGGCTCGGATTTTCAAAAAAATATCGGGAAGGTGGAGTCCCGGATCCGGGAATCCCGGATTAGATCGGGACTCTATATATATATATATATATGTGTGTGGGGGTTAGCAGGAGAGTTAGTGAGTTATTCTAGAGGGAGTCCAGAAACTATCCATAGCCCTAAACCCCAGACGTCTCTGTCGAAGCTCGAACCCTGGCCAGGAGATACTCCAGCTAGACTACAAGCCCTTGGTTACAAATTGAAGTTTAATTTAAGTGTCTTAGTTAAATATGGTAAATTAACGATAATTACTATAATTGATACTACCAAACACCACCTATCAACTTTTCTTAAACAAGCAAGTAAAAACTTCAAGGAAAATGCTAGAGGCACACAAAATGACACATACCAAACCACACAAATCCTATGTGGCAATGGGGCGCGCCTTTATTAACTTAAAAAAAAAAAAAAGACCCAGCTTCTGAAACACACCCCTACCCCTGTATTACAATCCAACCAGCTGCCGGCGTCGGCTCCACCACAGGCGGCGACCACCATCGGCGGCCACCACAGATTCTACCCAAATCCCGTCATCTTCTTCAGTGAACCCTCCAGATTCTAGATCTTCCAGCACCCACTTGTGATCTTGGGAGCACCCAATTGCCTAATCCATTAAAAATTTAAAACAATCTAAACCCACCAGAAAAATCAATTTTATATCTGAAATCCTTTCACTCAATCACCAAAACAATGAACCCATCACTACATACTTTCTTGGTTTACCTAACAAGAAAAAACCCATCACCAAAACCCTCTCACGTGATCCTTAGTTGCCCAATTTGTTTACTCAAACAACGTTTTTCAGTCGGGTCGCTGGGGCTCTAGTGGCCGCCGGTGGTGGTGGTTGCCTGTGGTGGAGGACGCCGGCGGCGGGGGGCTGGGTTGGTTAGATCTTCTTCTTCTTCTCTCTCCCTCTTTACTGTCTGGTTGGATATACAGAGGCGTCATGGGCGTGTTTTAGAAGTTCTGGTTTGCTTATGTTTTTTTTTTTAAAATTCGAGAATTGTGGGGCCCACTTGCCACATGGAATTTGTGTGGTTCTTGGTGTGGTTCTTTGTGTGGCTGTAGCATTATCAATGGATTGGATTTACAATAGGACCGAAGCCCAAGAAAATTATGTGAATTTGGCATGGAGAGTGGAAACCGGTAAAGATATGGGAACCGACCGTGGTGCACCGATGGTGCACCGACGGCGTCGGGGACGCCGTTGTGGGTCCCAAACGGTCGATCCGAGCCGTTCAATCTTCTCAAAATCAAATTCCGAGTGGGCTTCCGCGGGAATCGAGGCAATCGGACGGCTGTATGAGCTCGATCCAAAACTACTCCATTTCGTTCAAATTTTTTTGATCGAAATGGGGTAGTTTGGATCGAGCTCATACAGCCGTCCGATTGCCTCGATTCTCGCGTAGACCCACTCGGAATTTGATTTTGAGGAGATTGAACGGCTCGGATCGACCGTTTGGGACCCACAACGGCGTCCCCGACGCCGTCAGTGCACCGTCGGTGCACACACGTCTGTGCACGTAGCAGCGTTCGAGTGGAAACTCAACCACCAGTTGCCACACCTTTCCCACAAAATACAACCAAGTGTTCAAACCTCTGCCTCAAATTAATCCTAATACATTTCGTTTTCAGCTTCCACTTTCGTTTGGCAAAGGTCATGTTAAACGTCTTTCTTAAATCAATCTAATACTGCATATTTTTTAGGTCACGTTAGTGGCCATAGTTTAAACACTCGTGAATCACAAAATGAACAGAAATCCAAGGGGTACCAACCCCTATGAACAGATCATGTACAGATTGAGATTCGGAGACCCATTTTTGGGTTTCACATAAACGATTTGAGCCGTTCATTCATCTTAGAATGATTTTTCGAGGGGCATTGAGAGAAATTAGCTCCATCGGAGGTACCTAATTGGTCAATCCAAAATCACCCCATTGCATTGGATGCAATGGGTTGATTTTGGAATTTAAGGGGTGATTTTGGATCGACCACTTAGGGACGTCCGATGGAGTTGATTTCTTATGAGCCCTCTCAGAAAATCATTCTACGATGAATAAACGGCTCGGATCATTCGTGTGAGACTCAAAAGTGAATCCCAAAGCAGATCTATACATGATTGGTGCATGGTGATCTGTACGTGTAACAGTGTTCCTGAATTAAACCAAACAAATGGAAAAAGTCGCTGATGATGACATCCGTGATCATACTAAGCTTAAAAAATTATATGGGATATACCCCGTAAATATGGAGTATATCCTTAATGGCTCCAAATGCTACCTCTTTATGATGGGGGAAGAAAAGACGATGATGCAAAAATTGTGTTGATGAGATTATGTGTGCTTATGTGTGTTAACTTATACGGAGTAGTATTTTTTTTGTAAAATGAATGTGTCTCAAAAGCATATTGATTGATATCCGATCAATTCACTTATCCCAACAAATTGTTCCAATTTCCAAAACAATAGTCTTGTTCCCTTTAGATGCTGGAGGGTCTTGTCTCTTAACAATATTTCATGAATTACAGGTGCCGTTCAACCACAAAAAAAAACAGAATTTTTAGGTGTTGGAAGAGAATGTTTTATCAAATAATTAATTGATCCGAGTCGGCTAACAAATGAAATCATTCCATTAACTTGTTTTAATTTTATCACTTAGATAAGCTAATTTTCTTTTAAAAAAATAACCATACTTTAATTTTGTACAAGGTTAGTCTGCGAATGTCAAATATCTAAACATTAATACTACATGCATGAAAGAAAAATTGAGCTGGGACAAAAGACATACCAACATCCTCTTATTCACACAAGTTTTTTCTCTCTCTCTCTGTTCTTTTTTTTTTTTTTAAATCGACACAAGGTTGTTTTAGCTTGATTATAATGTACCAAGGTAGAGAGGTGTGGGGAGCTTATGTATATGCACACATTCCTTTTACGTATTTTGGTCACCCCGTCATTGAACCTAAGATTTTTTCTACGAAACCAAGCAATATCCAAACCAACCCGATCTTCAAGACCTGAATTTTTCCATGCATCTATCTGGAACTGGGGGAGTGCTACGCAACGTTTTGTGCGCGGGGGGGGGGGGGGGGGGGGGGGGGGGGCAGTACTGTTGTGCAGGTGTCGGTCTGACGATCAGAGACATTCACCGCGCAGAGCTCGTCGAGTACTACAAGTGTACCAAAAGTTAGCTCGATTGAATATCATTAGATGCCTCATCGAAACATTATTATCTTGAAATGCATGATTCCAAATGGATCTGAAACACTAGATTAAAACCACTGCAACAAGTTATATGTGTGCTCTGATGAGGCACTTATCGATATTCAATCGAGCTGATTTTTGGTATACATGTAGAATTCGACAAACTTTATGCGGTGAACGTATTCAATCATCGGCATGACACCGGCACGGCGGCCCGTGCCCACGCAGCACCCACCCCGGGTTCCATCTATCTAGCCTCCAACCACTATCTGGCCATCCCTCTCTTTCTTCTCCAATGACCCCATAAAACCTCTTCCCACCTATACTCCCATGCCCTAGCTTCTCATCTTTCAAGTTATGACAAGCAATTTTACAACATTCATAACATAAGATTAATTATTAATTGATAAATAATTAATCTTTTTAGTATTCTTTTAGTAAACTTATTAATTAATTCAGGTCCAAATGTTTCTAGCAACTTCTTCATTGAAATTAAATGTGTGGAATGGAGGTGGTCTTCGATGGTGGTTGTTGTTTAATTAGGAGAATGGCGTGGTGGTAATTCAATGCGCATTAGTGGGAAAGTTGAGGGGGGTGAGGTGGAAGCTGGGAACGTGTAGTGCACCAAAGCACTACAGGTTTAGATTCATGGATGTATTATTACTACTAAGAATATACTCCACCACTAAGAATTTGCAAACATATCTGAACAGTTGATTGCGTAGATAAACAGTACAACCCTGTAGTGCTTTGGGGAACTACAGAATCTCCAGATCCGGGTTTTTGTTTCTTCCATTGAATTTTTTGATGGTGGCTGAGAACAGAGACCAAAGGAAACCATTAAGTTCGAACAGAGTAAGGGATGATAATGTTAACTTTCCTAGCTTAGGAATTAGATTGTAAATCTAAAAACCTCAGGGTAACGTATTCGTAGTTTATGTATATACCAAGAAGAAACGTCAGTGCATTTAATTATGAGTTATCAGCAGCCCGTAACGGTAGGCTTTTCCCGTGACACATTGGATCATTACACCAAAACAATTTAATCTCCCCAAAATACCCCTCCACAATCATCTACTCAAAACAAGGCTTTTTTGGGGGCATTAATGAAAAAGTCCCAACAGTTGCGACAACTTTCCCAGGGTCCTCATTGAAAAGGAACTGCTCCCGTCCATTTCCCACCTTTGCTGGCAAAAGCCACCGACAGAAACCCAGCAGGACAGGACCGTTGAAAATGAATAGAACCGCAGCCAACATTCCACTCTCTTCTTTTTTCTCTAATTTGGCCCGTTTAGTTGCGCAGAAAGAAAAAACGATGCTAAAATTAACTTTTCTGTATTTATTTGGTGTTCAGTTACTGAGAAAGTTAATTTTGAAATACATTCTTGTAAAATATAGAAGAAATTCTTAAATTTTCTACTAAATTTCATGCAATTGAACACATAGACAAATATTAGGAGTTCTATGTTTTAGTAGTTCATTTCGTTTTGCTTTCACAAAGAATACATTCCACAAACATCATTCTCGAATTATGAAACATCTTCTCCGCAGGGGCGGAGCTATGTAGGGGTAGGAGGTGGCCCCGACCCCCTCTCAATTTCCTGTTTCAGAGTATATTTTTCATAGTTTTAATAGATATTTTTTTAAATTTTTTTAAACATAATTAATAAGTAAGAATAATTTTCATTTCGGAAATAGTAAATTAGTGAATGATACCGTGCGATAATAATATTGCGGTTGTCGAATTATATTATAAAAACAATAGTCAAAATTAATTTTTTAATTTCCCAAAACTGACCAATAAAACTCGAATGACTGAATTAAGTCTAGAAAAAAATTACAAAACCAAGATTTCTTTCATAATTCGACCCCCTCCGATTTCGATTCCTGGCTCTGCCATTGCTTCTCCAGTCTCCTTAATTGGGGTTCAAAGTCTATGCTGCACAACACGCGTGCTATGCGGCCTATTTGGGGCCCACCTTGGGTCTCATTTTTTGATCCGAATCGTTCATTTTGTTCGTCTCGTCGAGTATAAAGTTCACGTCAAAATTCATATTGATCGGACATCGATAACTATGTGATCGGCAACCATTTAGTATATTGAGTGTTCTGTTCTCAAGAAAAAATACAGTCTGAAAACGTAGTTAAACATCTCTGATCAACATAAATTTTTACGTAAACCACATACTCGAGGAAACGAACAAAACAAATAATTCGGATAAAAAAAATAGGACAATAGATTAGCCCCAAATGAGCCGCACGACACGCGTGCACACAGACCCTGACCCCCTAAATTGTGTTAACCCTGACCTACGTAACTTGGTTATGCATTTCGTTGAATATAATAATCTGACGAGAAAAAATTAAAAATTCGCGAAATTCAACGGAAGTTTCTGAGGCATAGTTTTCCAAAAGATTTTAGCAACCGCAAATGAGTTCAGCAGGTGCTAAAATCATGGTATTTCAAATAAAAAAATTAAGTGTTTCCGTGTATTATTTTTTGAATTTTTTATACCGAATTAAAGTATGCGAGGAGTACTTTAATTTGGTGCCAAAAAATTGAAAAACGATACATGGAACCACTTCATTTTTTGATTTCAAAATCATGATTTTAGCACTTGCTGAACTCATTTGCTAAAATCATGGTGATTTTAGTTACTGAATTGCTAAAATCTTTTGAAAAACTGCGCCTCAAAAGGAATTGTCAAACTTTGAGGGTATTTGAGACATTTCATTCACTGGTCATACTAGAAACCTCCACCTCTTATAGGAGGTGTAGTATTTCAGAAGTGTCAATCTCCATGCGATGACCTAAAAACCTCATTAAACCCCTCTTTCTTTCGACTCCTGTTTCTAGAGAGAGAAAATAAGAGAGAGAGAGGATGGATCCCGACGACTTCAAATGCCCGATTTCCTTAGAGATAATGTCGGACCCTGTTATACTCTCATCGGGTCACACCTTCGATCGGTCGTCAATCCAACGGTGGTTAGACTCCGGCCACCGGACTTGTCCAATTACCCAACTACCCTTATCCGAACCTCCTTCTCTCATCCCTAACCATGCCTTACGGAGCCTAATTTCCAATTACACCCTAGCCCCTCTCCCCAAACCGCAATCCAACCACCCTCCTCCTCACCCACAAACCCTAGTCTCAACCCTAACCTCCCCTTCTTCCCCCATCAATTCGAAACTCAGCTCGCTCGACCAACTCAGCAAGCTCTCCAAGCGCGACTCGTCCCTCCGCCGCTGGTTGACCGAGTCTGGCGCCGTTTCGGCTGTTCTCAACTGTGTCGACTCGCACGACGCCAATTTGCAGCATAAAGCTTTGAACTTGCTGTTGAATTTGAGTCTGGATGATGATAATAAAGTGGGTTTGGTGGCGGAGGGCGCTATTAGGCGTGTGGTCGCCGTCCTGCGCGGCGGCGGAGTGTCGTCTGAGTCTCGGGCCGTGGCGGCGACGACTTTGACCAGTCTGGCCGTTGTGGAAGTGAATAAAGCTACAATCGGGGCGTACCCTTATGCGATTCGGGCTCTTGTTTCGCTTCTTATAGAGGGAAATGGGAGGGAAAAGAAGGAGGCTGCCACGGCTCTATATGCTATTTGCTCGTATCCGGGTAACCGGGTACGGGCCGTGGAGTGTGGGGCGGTGCCCGTTTTGATCGGTATGGCCGGGTCAGGTGTGGAGCGGGCGGTTGAGGTATTGGGTTTGTTGGCAAAGTGTGAGGAAGGTAGAGAAAATATGATGCAATTGAGTGATTGCATTGGGGTTTTGGTTCATGTGTTGAGGAATGGGAGCTCTAGAGGGGTGCAATATGCACTGATGACATTGACTCTGTTGTGTAGTAATAGTAAAGATGTGAGTTTGGAGGTTTTGAAAGAAGGGGTTGTTGAGATATGTGTGAATTTGCTGGGAACTGACAATGAAAAGGTAAGGAGGAACGCTTCGAGTTTGATTCAGGTTTTGAGGGGGAAGCGGATGATGGGTTTTTGAATGGTGAATTGAGTTTGGATTTTGGATGAAGATGGAAGTGAGAAAGAGGAGTGGGTATGTTGGAGGTGAGAGTGTTGATGGTGTTTGTCTTCCTATCTTGGTGAGTTGGGTCCTCTCTGCTTTTGATTGTTTATTGTTTCTGTACAAAAAAGGGATAGATGTTGTTCTTCTTTTGTACCTTGTATATTCCAATAAAGATGAAAAATAGGAGCTTTATGTTTTAACTGTGTTTGTTGGGAGTCCTAGATTAGTTCTTTCAATACTTAATTGTGCAAACTTGAGTTCTTGGAAGCCTTTTCGGATATTTATAGATCACAAATGAAAATTGTTGATTGCTTCCATTTTCATGTTCCTTTTGTTAATCAGTACTTACATTACCGTATCATAATCCTAATTCATGGAAGATATGGATTCTTGAATCTCTTATTCATGCTGAGGTATGTTGGTAGTAGATACCGGTCTAAGGTCCTTTGGCAAAATAAATAAACTGGTTTATTTTTTTTGTCTTTATTCAAAAAAATTCACATTTGTTAGTTTTGTATCGATTTTTTTTTTAGATCATTGGTGGTCTCAATCTGAATCACATTCCTTATAGGGGCCTAAAACCCTCATTTGATTCAAGTCTTGCCTTGGACCACTTCACCCGAACTCTCCGAAGATCAGCAAACAAGTCTTTGTCTTCATGGCGCAAGATCGAACGCTCATCCTTCTCTCTTTCCCTGGGGTTTCCCAGGGAATGGGATCTAGCCCATCTATTAAAGGGTTCATGAAGGTTTGTCTTCCTCCCTTGAAGAGCTAGAAAAGTTGTCAGGCCAGTCTCTGCTGGTGTCACTGGAAGGTGCCCTCTGCTGTGATATGAAGTGGAAATCAAAGCTAGGCTCTACTTCTGTTATCTCTAGGCTTCTCAGGCTAGGCTAGCTCTTCAACTGCTATTAACATAATATCAAGAAGAGATTCTAAGACTATGTGCTATAATTCGAATCAAATAACAATAAGACAAGGTTAAGGCTCAAGCTACTATTAAGATGATTGGATAACGAGGGAGGGGAACTCCCAACAAGAACAGTATCTTGCGCCCGGCTCAATCCCTAAGACTTTTGGTTAGAACTGCAATTTTGATTCATTCAACCGAACGGGGATCAAAGTTTCGTCTCGACGGAATCTAAAAAGTAAAAAATTATTAACTATGCTAAAATTTCTGTGAATAAAGACAAAAATAATCCAATAATCCACAAAAATTTGGATATTTTTGTCTTCAGTAAACTTTTTAAAAATTTTGATCATAATTTTATATTTTCTAGATTTCTCTCGAGACGAACTAATAATCTACAAAAAATTGACACAAAACTAACAAATGCGATTTTTTTTTTGAATGAAGTAAAAAAAAAAACTGGTTGGTTCATTTTGCCAAAGCATTAAACACTTCTGCTATTGCTAATTTTGTTTCTGGACATTGTCATACTCACGCTTAATACCTTTACATGGTTTCGATTACTAATCTTGCTAGTTGTCACCAACTTTACATCGTGAAGTGAATAATGTAAGCTGGAAAGTAGGAAGTTGATAACTTAGTGAATTTATTTGATTGAAGATAAAATTGCGGAAAATAGAATGCGGATAGCACAATACCATCATAGTTTCCCATATTAGAGTTTGTAAGTTGTTTTCGTTCATGAGATGCATTGACCTGGATTTTCTTGGCCCTGAGTCCTATTTTTTTGTTGTTCTTCTAGCCGTGTAATTTTTCCGGTTATCTTTTAGCATAGCCATATAGCTCTGCTCTGTATAAGAGAAATTTTGTTACTGTAAATTCAGTGACAAGGGTTCGGCGCTGCAGCATTAGAACTTGCATTGTTCGTTACTCTGTTTAGTGGATGATTTTGACATCTCCATAATACTGGCATGCCATTTCTAGGACAATTTTATAACAGACAATGAGGTCCCCCCATTCTAGCCTTTAGAGTTGTAATTTAACTTTGTACTCTCAGATTCTCAGTTATTATATTTCAATGAATTCCAACAATTCCTTACCAAATTATGACTTGAAGAACGAATGAACGACAACCGAAGAAAGGAGCTGTAATTGTTACATAGTTAAAGTTGTAGCGTGGACCCATTCCTTTTGGATTAGGATTTAAGGTTTAACCACTTTCGGCGAGAGCAACAGTGCTTGTGCTGCTAGTTGCAGAAAAATATGGTACCACGATAATTGGTGTCTGCATGTCTTTGTATCTTGAAATAGCAACTGCTGCTTCCCCCAAGGTTGGACAGTTATAACTTCATATCATAGCAGGGCAGGGGAACCGCCTAGATCGGGCGATGTCGTTGTCAGTCATCTGCTCTCCTTTAGCGTTCTTGTTTGGCTTTGGCTGTGGAGATGCAACCCTGTAAACACCTGTTACATGAATCCTTCAAAATATATAGTACTATATAAGTATCTATCGGACAATCCACTCGGATAATGCTGTATTAAGGATTTTAAATATCTCGGGCGTGTCATTCAAATAAAAATTAGATGAGTTTGATAAATAGACACGTACCCACACCTGATATTTATGCGTGGTCATGTGACACAGCTTACAGCAACAGGATGTGACCAGCATGTCGAAGAAAATCATATAAGTTTTGAATCATGTTTTTGCCTTTATATCAAATCAGTTTACTGAAAACTTGTAAGGTTTGACCAATGTAACCCTGTACCTGTTCTGTTCCATAATGTTAATTGGTCTTGACTCTTGATTCATTCTCTACCCTCTGTGTTTGTCGAGTTCCTTACATCTGGCTCTCTCTCTGTATCATTCCAATTTTATCGGATGCAACACACCCGAAGTTTGGCGGTCTAACTTTTTGAATTTGTTAGTACATTATTAACAACCTTTTTGTGTCTGGAGTCCAACCGTCTATCGTGTGTAAATATATGGATTAAAGTCGTAATCTAGGTTTTCTCTGGATGTCAAACTTTTGGTTCGTAGAAAGAGAATCCATGCATGGATGCAACCGAATCTCTTGATTGGTGTTCCTTGATGGATTTCGTTGCGTTAGTTATTTGGGTTAGGGATGGCAATTCCAACCGATCCAATCCGATCCGATCCATTCCCACTCCATTTGGGTTAAGGTTTTGAGGAGTTTTACCGGATCAGATTGGATTGAAGTAAAATAAATAAAAGATAGGCGATTGGGTTGGAGGCATTTTCTCATACCTTTGACCCGTTCCCTTCCCCGTTCTCCAAATCCGTTTCACGCTCCATTGTTAAATATCTAATATGTGATTTATATGTGGACCCCTAAACTTATTACTCCTTATGTCCCTTTCTAAGTGCGTTGTTTCTTAAATTCAACTTATTAAAGAATCATTATCATTACTACTTTCATCTACCTTTACCTCTATTTTACACCTTTTACATCAATTTTTACCTTCACTTCTCAAATATTGTCCTCCATTTTTACCCATTAACTTTTTACCTCTTATCTATTTTAAAGCGCAAAAAATAATTGTATAAATTTTTACCTATTAAATTTTCAAAACACACATATTAATAATGGACAGCCCAAAATGGAATACTCAATAGTTAAAAAGGGACGGAGGGAGTATTAGCTGGTTGGGTTTCCACCATATTTTTACTAGTTTCTACACAGCAATCCACATGCACAGTAATACATTCTAAGGCTTGAATGTAATTTCTTTAAGTAAGTGATCATCAGCTGTTATATAATTAAATTTGGTTGGCTGGGATTTTTGTTAAAAAATTTGACAATTGTTGCCCTGTTTTTCATTAGTGGCTTAGATGTCAGATATGTTGGAGTAATAAAAAATAAAACATAAGAAGTTTTCACACCATTTTTTTTAGATTGCTAAATTCCTACACCATTTTTTTTAACAAACATACCTCTTTTTGTTAATTATAATATGAAGTGTTTGTTTTAACAAACATATCGAATTTTACTAATAATCTTAATGTGTGGGTTCAGTTTCTTAATTTGTGTGCCCCACAGATGCAAATTTCTGAATCCAGCGATGCTCGTATCGCATTTGTGTAACGTTAGAAGTCAATGAATTCAGTTGGTCCACAGACTAGTATTTGATTCTTTGAGCTTATCTAATCATTTCAAAGAACAAAGTGGATTATGGTTTTTCGGTTTTTTCGTTTCGTTTTTATTCAATTTTTTTTTGCATTTGTTAGTTTCGCGTCAAGATTTTGTGGTTTTTGGATTCCTCTCGACGAGACGAATCTAACAAATATAAAATTATGGTCAAACCAAATATTTTTTTGAATAAAGCCGAAATACGTGGATTATTTGCCAATAATCCAAGTATTTCGGCTTTATTCAAAAAAATTTGAGTTTTGACCATAATTTTATACTTGCTAGATTCGTCTCGTCGAGAGGAATCCAAAAACCACAAAATCTTGACGCGAAACTAACAAATGCAAAAAAAAATTGAATAAAGACGAAACGAAAAAACGAAAAAACCATAATCCACTTTTAGGCCAAACCACCCCAAAGGTTTGTTGACTAGTTTTCTTAATCTCTTTTGGTAATTAGTCTTAATATGAAATTTATAGTGTGGGGTTGGTTCTATTAGTGGTTGCCGCCCTACGAATGCGACGTTTAGACAAAATAATTAGGCTAATTGAGTGCTTACATTTTATAATTAACTGCTAATTGTCATATTTTCAAAGTGGTTTTCGGAGTTCGCTAGGGTTTTGGTGGATGGAAACTTCAAGGAAGAACGCTAGAATCTAAAGAAGAACAAATGGATAAAGTGTTGGTGTTTCTTTTTATGCAATTATTTTTTTGATGGGTGATTTTCAAAAAAGCAATAGCGTATATATCTATAGATATATAGGTGTGACGCAATAGTATGTACACATATATTTGTGCACATGCCCGAATACAGATGTTTAGAAAATCTTATACGTGTTGGCCTCATAAAAACATTAAAACGGTACATGATGACACCACGATAAGAATGCATTGATAGATGTGATCTCAAATTGTATAGAAAATCTCAAAAGCTTGTGACCTCGTATCGTTGATAAGTGGAGTAGAACGAATGTCAGTGTTATTTTAGAAATCTCAGGGAATGTCATGAAAATCGCAGGGATTGTCCTGTAATTTTCCTAACTAATTGTCGTTCCAATTTCTGATATAAGTCAGTAATTGATAAGTCAGTTTTTCATTCGATGTATTGTGAGAGAATGACCCGTATCGTAATTTGCATTAAGTCGGTTTTGGATTTAAGTAAGGAACTAGAACAAAGCTATCGTCCATAAGTCAAAATAACTGTGGATTATACATTAGCTCATGTGCAAAATGTTAAATTAGTAGGTAACTTCGAATTGTGAGGCCCCCTTGAGAACACTAAACCAACCAAATACGTATAAAAATTTCTCTGAAATGTGAGGCCTCCTTGAGAATGACTTAATGCAGCCAATACTGCATTTTATATTAGTTGTTGGATCCCGGAGCGGCGGGGGGGGGGGGGGCTGTAGTGACTACAGGTGTAGTGAGTGAATCTCGGCCGTTAAAAGTGTTTTGAACGGTCCGGATCTAAAATAGTGAATAATGTAATTGTTCGTGCGAACAATTTAATTAAGATCCAGACCGCCCAAAACAAGCCTGGACGGCTAAAATTCTCACTACACAGCCTGTAGTGAGTTGCTCACTACAGGCTCCCCGGTTCCGTTGGATCCCTAGACTAGACTAGATATGTTGCATTTTTCAAACTGATGTTATATGGGAAGATTTCAGTAACACTCCTGAATTTTACTAAAATCACAGTATTACCCCTATACTCTTTGAAATGACACTGCACTCCCTGTTTTGCTATTTTGTGTAATACTTTAGTTTATTTACTCTTAATTTTTTCACTTTTCCGATTTGCGTTCATGAGAGAAATATAAAAAGTATAAAATTATGCCAAAAGCTAAAAAAGTTCATTGCCGACAAAATAATTCAAGCACATGGGATTTTTTTTTTTGTTTGATTCGGTCCATATTTTACCATCTTTTCAACTTTTATCGCTGAGATGAGTATGAAAAATTAAATATTTTCAGCTGATAACATTCCCTTGTTTTTTTTAATTTTCTAAAAAAGGGAAAAAGAAATCTAAATCCCATTTTGCAGCAGGTTGTCGGCCAACTTCGGAGAGAGAGAGAGAGAGAGAGATTTGTGAAAAAGAAGACAGCGTGAGTAGATTAGGGGTTTTCACACATGATAAGCAGGTGGATGATCATGGTATTGACGAAAGGGCTAAATTTAGGCTATGTGGATGAATGACTAAGATTTGACATGTGGGTGTCCCATATGAATTGAATTCGGTCTAGTTTGATGCAAACGGTTTTGTTTGCCTAAAAAATTGAAGCTGAACTGATATTTAATTTTTTTGAAAAATCAAAATCGAATCGAACCGAACCGAGGCAGCAATAAAACTGACCAGATTTTATAAAAAATGTCTAGTTTGATTGGTCGGTCGATTTTTGGGTGAAACCTTTCATTCCTAATAGAGATCTTGTTTTTGTTCTTATCATGATGAGTTCTCTTATAACGCTCCAACTCATCGAAGGTAGACAGGCCCGACCCTGAATAGGGCAAAGCAGCCATGGCCTCCCAATTTCTTAACCAAAAATAGGGTCCTTACGAATCACCTTGTTTAAAAAACTGACTTAATTTATGAACTAGTGTCTGTGTTTAAGTTAGTTTGGAAATAAGTCAGTTTCTGGAACAATCCTTAATATTGGTTAGCACTTGAAAAAATAAATTGATTTTCACTCTCCGTTTTTTCCCTCACTCACTCCTTTTTTGGTCGTTTCCATGTGAAATTATCAAATTGCCCTTCTGATGTGATAAGTGAACGTAGTAGAAAGGCTAGTTTAGTAATTTCATGTGAATAAAAAAAAAGGGAGTGCACGAGTAGCAAAGGCTACAGTGAAAATCATTTCCCAAAACCTTCTTATCTTTGCTTTTCAATGTCCAATCCAATTTTTCCATTGGTCTTGTGGTTTTCAAACTCCAAAAACCAAAAATGATGATTTTATATAGGATCTTTTAGGGTCACCAATCTTCTGCACTAGGCCACGTTTGTGAACCCAAAATTTGTCTTTTTGAATGGTATACAGTTTTTGTGGCTGACCAGACTTGGGGCATAGCTTGCACCCAAGCATAAAAAGGTATATGAAATGATTGGGTTAGTGCTGAGCCAGCAGAAAGGAGAAAGCCCACATAATACTACCACCCAAAAGCCAACAAAATCCACGAAAAGCGAGAGTAATGTGAAATCTCTAAATATCTAAACAATTTTGATTTGATATGGTTTACAATTAGAATAATTCTACAGTGCATGTCATGTAAATTTTTCTCAATTTCTTTCATAGACGAAAAATAATTATACCTGGGTGCTGTAATTGGCGACCACAAAAAAAAAAAAAATGTCATGTACAAGACATTAATATACTACAAAAAGTTACCGATACGCCGAGTACATTTTTGGTTGAAAATACTTTCCTAAGTCAGCCCCCCTCGGCCTATAATTCTGGCTCTACTACTGGAAACTCGTAATTACATCTATGGAAGTATTTCGTAGAAGTGTGACAGATAGATGTTCATTTGTAAATTTTTTAGAAATATAATCAAATTATTGGATTGTGGGTGAAGATTTGACCATAATGCCCTTATTATTATGGCTCCTTATAAAAACATTACAACATTATTTTCTTCGATATCATGAAAAAAATAATTTGAAGTATTACACATCATAGATATACGTAATCCGCATATTTAAATTGACCAATGATTATAATAATTTTTTTTGTTACCAACTTTGATAAATGTGATAGCAACTTAACTTTGGTACGATAATAGACATACGCAATCTGAATATTATAATATTATAATATTATTTTGTTATCATCTTTGATAATATATGATAGCAACTTAACTTTGGTACGATAATAAAATAAAAATAAAATAAAAATCTTGGCTTCAGCATATTAGCAAAAACAAATAGTCCATGAGTGCAGCTTCAATACAGGTTTGTTTTTGTGTGAAATGGTTTTTTTTTTTTTTTTTTTTCCGACACAAAACAAGAATATCAAATTAATCAAATGCTAGTCACCCATGGAGGGTAGGAGAATAAATAAGGGAATTCCAAATCAGAAATTAAATGCTAACTCACCCATATCGGGTGATAGTTCATGGTTGATAAGGATATCTATATAAGATTTTGCAATAAGTGTTGGATAGAGTAGTAGTAAATGTTAAGGATAGAATAGTCAATTAGTCATCAAAAGTTCAAAATCTATAATTAGAATCCAAAGGCCCTGTTCGTTTCTCAGTTTTAGTTTTAGTTTTAGTTTTGATGACATCATCATTTCTCTCTCTATCTCTCTCCACTCATTACACCTTATGACATCATCAAAACTAAACTAAACTATCTAACCAAACACAGCCAAAGTAGTCTCGGAGCTACTTTTGAGATTGTGACCTCTTATGCTAGTTTTGAAACCATTCTATTATAATCCAGTCACAGAATCCTGGCCAAACACTTCTATAACCCAAAAACAATATTCAGAACTCAGGATCCGGAATCCCTCCCAAACACAGATTTGTATAATAAATATTCACTATCAATAAATTAACTTTTAATCCAAACTCTACAATCTACAATGCAGAACCTATAATTCAATAAAATAATCTGCGCCAAACACCCAGTTATACGGTTATGGACATGTATACAGATTTGAGTATGAAAAAATCATTGTTTTTGCAAATGTGGTGAAACTTTACCTTCTAATATTGTCAGGTAATTAATTTTCACACATCTTTTCGTTATTTACAAACGGATTCCTTTTTTGGCTTATTGTAATGTGAGTTTACGTTATTGTCCTTCCAAGTGATGAGGTATATAAATAAAAGGTTAATCTTGTAAATCAACATGTAAAAGGACAAAAAAAAAAAAGAAAAAAATTAAAGAAAGGAAGAGTGAGGTTGCAAAAATAAGAGCCTGAAAATCACTACTCTTTTTAAAGTTAGGTTTTCTGATACTCCTATATATTTTAGAAATAAATCAGTTTCAGTTTGGATTTTGAAAAACTTCCATGTTTCTTTAAGGATGTTCATATTTAATATATATGTAGGTTATTATCCGACACTACTTAGATGAGAAAGTTTGAGTGGCATAGGAGTTGTCACGCCCTCAAATTTAATAACTCAAAATAAATAAAATCCACGTGGAATGAGTCAAAGTCTCATAATTTCCATTAGAATAGTCAAAGTCAACAAGATAGAGTCTCACCATTGCGGATAACAAGTTCCAACTACTAGCGACCATAGCCCGAATGCATAAGTACAACATTCTCAAAAGTTATTACATTGCCAATAGTCAAAAAGATAAACTATAGAAGTTACAAAACCATCTTTCCAAAAATATAATACAAGATGGGAAAATAACTTCATGCATATGTGAGCTCCAAGTAAATGTCAATCCATACGCATCCAACTTCATGCTCCATGTCGTGTACCTGAAAATTGATAGGTTGAGCTCACTAGCCCAGTAGGAAAACTACTCTACCAACGCTAGGTGTATAAACATGATACATGCATAGTGAATGAGTATGGGCATGGACACGACCAAAGTACAAAATTAGGATGAACGGAAAGTTATAGCCCAACCACGAAGCAACCAAAGCGTATTCAAAAGGTGTCCAAGGGTCCAAAATGTATCCAAGTGTCCCAAAACAAGGTTAAGTATCCCACCAAAATCCAAGTCGTTCTCAAAATCCACATTTTCACATACCGAAAGCCAAATTTTACCAAATACGCCAAATTTAACCAAATTCATCATAACCGTCATTTCATAAGAAAATGTTCATAAATTTTAATAGGGAAAAATCCCTCTGCCGGATTTCATGGGCTCCGTGCACCCCTGCCGGATTTCATGGGCTCCGTGCACCCCTGCCGGATTTCGCGGGCTCCGTGCACCCATGGCCAGGGTCACCAAACGGGTGATCCCTAGAATTCATTTTATCCAATAATATCAACTCAAAAACCATTTGTTTTTCAAAAGTTTCCAAAGGTCCAATTTATTCCATAAATTCACCATTTTCGTCAAAAATGTGCCAACCGGCGCGTGTCCGATACGTGAAACATAAAATTAGTTAATTCACGTGTCTAAGGGTTAATTTTATGAATTCAAGTTGGATTCGGTGTTCAAAATGATGGTTTGGGTCAAAAACACGAAGATATGGACGATCGGGGACCAAACGGGCATCAAAGGGTGGCCTAAAACCACCCCAAAACAGGGGACAGTTTCTGGAAAACAGGGGCAGCAGCTCTCTGCCCAGAAAACTGACAGATTTTCACCATTGTTGGTGTGGAATTTCAACCCAAATGCGAATGTGAAGTGTTAGGCCAAAAATTGGACATGTAGGGTGATTAATGGGCTTCAAGGGAGTGCCAAACAACCATCAATTGCAACAAACAATTACCCAACTCATAGATCACAAAATTTTGCTCAAACAAACCAACCATGAAAGGAATTCAAGAATTAGATGGAATTTGAGAGCAAGAACAAAGTATATGCTATATATCACATAAATACAACTAGAGGGAGTGGAATTTGTCTTCCTACCTCAAGGATTTTGCTTGAAATGAGTGGGTAGATGAAAACCCTAGCCTCCAATTGCTCCAACCCGAAATGTGTGCTTTCGGTGCGAAATCAATGCAACCCAAGCTTCAAAACGCGTAGAGGAGGTGATTTTAGGTGGGGTTTATGAAGGGAACTTGGGGTTTTGGTGAATCTATGAAGCTTGGAGAAAGAAAATGGAAGAGAGGAGTGAGAGAGAGGCTGCCGGGCAGAGAGAGGGAGAGAGGGGGCTGATTTTTGTAAAAATGCAAGAATATAATGCCTTATATACTCTCACCCCATTACACTTTCACCCCAAAACTTCCAAATGTACTTTAAAAAGACCCAAATGCATTTAAATGCTCTCTCTTCGACCCCTCAAGTCAAAATTTAATTCCTCACATTTACCCAACATTATTCCGGAAAAATTATGTAAAAATACGGGTCCTTACAGTTCTAGTTAGGGGTGTCCACGGATCGGTTCCGGCCGGATAGGTTCGGTTCTCGATCCGATCCGCTCGTGACGGATTGTCATTTTTAAGATCCGCAACCGTCCGTGGGTGACATACGGACGGATCGGTTCGGTTGCAGATTGAGCGGATCGGGCGGATCAAAGAAGGATTATTAGGCGGATTGGGCGGATCGAGCGGAATGAACCCGAACCGAACCGAACCACATTCGTCAAAATAAAAATATTAGGATTCGTATCCATCTGTAACGTACCTCAGGTGAGTAAATAACAGATCGGTTTGGGCGGTTTGAACAGATTGGGCGATCCGCTGGACAACACTACTTCTAGTATGTATGCTTTACTAGCTTGGTTCTAAAGTAACTAGGCTCCTATGGTGCGAAACACCATGCACCAACCGACAGGGGTGTAGAGACACCCCAATTTGACCCCTCCACATACCCTTAAGGAAAGCGGGGGGCGTGCTATCCCTTCGGGGACAACATGCATGTTGGGCCGATCATGGGCGTCCGTGGTCGGCCATGGACAACTCAGATCTGTTCAGCAGTGGACAATTCAAATTTGTTTGAACAAGATGTGATCTGAGCCGTCCATGGCCGACCACAGACGACCGTGATCGGCCCAACATGCAGGCTGTCCTCGAAGGCATAGCACGCCCCCCTTAAGTCATGGCGCATTGGCCTCCTCGATGATGAAATGGGCCAGTACATACCTCAATAAAATTTGAATAAATGCTCTCGGGGACTTTCAAACCCAAACCTCCAAATCAACCTAGGCACCCTAATTCTAACCCAGGCACCTCAGTTCTAACCCGAGCACCCTAGTTCTAATCAGGGCACCCCACTTGACAGAACTTGGGAGCCCAAGTTCAACTAGGGTGCCCGGATTCTCCTGACAACTACCAGATTTTGTAGAGATTTGGCGGTTGAAAGTGATGATGAGTATTTTTTGGGATACCGGAATCTCTCCTGCTATCTGGAAATTCTGGGGGTGTGTTCCTAAGCTACCCCTTTGATCCTTTTGGACCCTTTTTAGCCTATATATACCCTCCCCCATGGCCAAAAGCATGAGGACATACTCTCACACTCTCCTCCCTAGCTGTTATTCTCTCTCACACACCTCTCTCCCCCGAAAATCTCCAAAACACCACCTAAAAGTCAAAAAAATCCTATAAACCCCAGAATTTTACTAAGTCAGAGCTTGCCTTTCTCTCAAGCTACTCCTAACTCACCCTTGCATCCTTAAAAGTCTACTGATTTGAGAGCCTAAGTCCAAAAGAGCACTTTTCAAGAATTTTTCGAAGGTAAAGCATGGTTTAAAACCATCAATCTGGCCCCCTAAAGGACCCTCTCTAGTAAGTCATCTCAATCCTTTATACTGATGATGAATTAAGAAAGATGGAATATTTTAATTAAACAAGTTTTTTCAAAATTTTGAGATCTGGAAAGAACTAGGGAGTCCTAGTTCAACCTGGGCACCCGGATTTTCTTGAACCAGGGCACCCTAGTTCAACCTGGGCACCCAGGTTCTCTTAAACCAAGGCACCCTAGTTCAACTGGGGTGCCCCGCGCGAAATTGTGTTTTAACAAATTTCATGGTTTAAATCTCATTTTCTTCAACCATTGTTCTTAGATTACTACTGCCTAAGTTCATTGAAACAAATTCAGAAAGATGTCATCAAATATTCCATAAAAAATGTGTTTTTCAATTAAAATTACAAATTTGTGTTGACTGGAACTAGGGCGCCGAGGTTCAAATGGAGCACCCAAGTTCCCTTCTGATACGGGTAACATTTTGATCGATCACGGGTCATGTTACGTACATTTTGTTTACTGTTCATTCATTCATGACACTCACATTTCAAAATATAAATATTCACAATTTACAATTTCAAGTATTTACATGTCATTCCCTCGTATACATGAACAAAGTTTAATAATACTCCCTATGTCCCAATTTGTTTGCTCACTACGAATATCAGTGCCATTTTTAAATGTTTATAACTTTTTATTTGTACTGTTTTTAAAGTTTTTGAATTTTTTTTCTTATAGAACTAATTGAGATCAATCAAATAAGATCCGTATTGCATATAAAATACATTATAGTTTGAAAACTATAAGAGTTTTAAAAAGACACACATAACAGTAGTGAGCAAACAAATTGGGACGAAGGGAGTAAAATATTTTCGTAAATTCCCACGAACATTAAAGTAGAGACCGATCCTCGTGTCGGGCAAGGGGGTATCGTAAAACCCTTCCCTTCTAGTAACCTGGCTGCTAACCCTAATCTTTTTGGATAAAATGATCAGTAACAAAGTCTTTTTTAAATAACGACTCGAAAGTCACACTTTCCAAAATTAACTTTTAGGGTGACTATCCACAAACCCACGTGGCGACTTCGAAAAATCAAACTCCAAACTGGCAAAGTCGAGAGCCTCGTGGCAGTGTCCAAAGGGGGCAATGCTTCGCGCCCACAGCTCACACGTCCACTGTGGCAGTGGGTTGTGTAGTTGCAATATGACGCTTTGTTAGCACACTGGTTCAATGTAGTCACTTAATATGCACCATACAAATCGATCCAACAGTCGAGTTATTATAAGTCGGTGTATTGGCGACTCCACTTTATAGAGAGTGGGGTTAGCCAACCCCACGAGGGAAAAATTACTACTTTTATATTAATGTTTTAAAAATATTCATAAATGAACCCACTAGATAACTCCTAAAAGTTCATAAAAGTTGCTTCGTGTGGTTTGTTTGAAGCCTTGTCACTTGTTTTGTGTTTTTGATAAGGAGAGGTTAATCTGTCTTGCTAGGTTGAGCTTTAAATGTGATTTTTATTGGGACAAGATTTTTAGTTGCCATTACTATGATGTTTTTATTTATTTATTTATTTGTGTTGATACCGGATTTTCCCACTCTTATTTATCGAAACAAATCGATGACGTCGACACTCGTAGGAAAGAGACGTCAGATCATCAGAGATAACAAACAACCTTACCGTGTAGAACACGCGATTCCCGGTAAAGGTAAGCCGGCATGGTACAAAGTACCGACACCACGGGGGTTTCGATTCGGAATCACCACCCGAATTTTAGCGGATCGTCCCCGAGGAACCGAACTCGATTGGCTCATGTCTCATTTTAAGGATAAGGTTTAGATACCGGTCCGTCATCATCATACTATCTTAGGTTAGGAGCTCGGTTACAAGGGGGGAAGGGTTTTACGGCACCCTGCTTGCCCGGTTCGAAGACTGGTCTCTACTAAGCTTTTTGTGGGATTATGTGAAATGTTTATGATCCAACTTTGAGCAAATAAATGGGAACGGGGAACGGGAGTCAGTTAAACAATGATGAACACAACAAAAGACGACGGTGGATGCTTGTGATTCATGAACTACATGGATGATGGTGATAAGCGAATGTGAACTAACAAGAACATCAAACAACAGATAACAGTGTTAGTATGTACAGAGTAACAATAAAATGACCAGAAATAACACTACGAACTGTTACTATTCTGAACCAATCTGAACTCTTGTCAGTGGTTTAAGCGCTCAAAGGGAGGGTTTGAGACCATACTTGCTCCTGTTGATTCTGATTTATTAAAAACATGTTCAAAGCTCACTGACCCTTCTGAAAACTGGACTTTTATAGCTCATGCAAGACATAATAACCATCCAATAATGAGTTTAAGGCTTGTTAATGATTCAAATGAAATAATCAGTACTGATGGATGAAGGATGTGAGCACAGAAAGCTACAAGAGCACAAAGAACAAGATTAGTAAACAAAAGTAGTGAAAATATGTGAAATACCATAAGACAGTTTGAGTGCTCAAAGGTAGGCTTTGAACGCTCAAACCCTATTCTAGGGTTGTGAGCTATTGTGATTTTCCAGCCTTTCTTTGGTACTTTTATGGACTTTGAACTTTTGATCATCACTCATAGAGATGAGATACACTTATTTATCTCATAAAACTAGGCTATCCATTGCTTGATGATGATAAAACATCATTTCCATGGCTTTTTGGTTTACTAACCAATGATCAAGAGATAAATAAACTGATTTGAAGCCATTTAAACCAACCAAAAGATGATATCATCATGAGGAACGACCATAAACCACAAAACAACAAAATAGTCAAAATAGTTTGAGCGCTCAAAGGGCCATTGAGCGCTCAAACCCTTTTGACTTGATTTTTTCAAAAACTAATTTTCTTTATTTCGTCAAGTGGCAGCGACGAGGAAATAGCTGTGTTTACTAGAAAATTCAAAAGATTCATGAGAAAGAAAATGGCAAAGGGTTTTTAAGAGAGATGGAACAAAAAATGAGAACAACAAGAGAGATCCTATAATTTTCTATGAGTGTAAAACCAGGCCATGTTAAGTCTGAATGCCCTCAAGCAAAATAATTTAGCAAGAAGGCAAAAAGAAGAGCAGTGCTTTCAACATGGGGTGACAGCAATGATGACAGTAGTTCCGAAGAGGATAGTGACTAAGCTAACCTATGCTTAATGGCTAATGATACAAGTGAGGTAAACTCTATTGATGATTTGGATGATAAATTTGATTATGATGAACTGTTAGATGCATATGAAGAATGGCATTCCGAGTTTAAAAAATTGAGTTCTAAAATTAGTTCTTTCAAAAAGACTAATTCTTTACTCCTTGCTGAAAATGATTTTTTCAAAAATGAGAATGATTCTTTAAAAGAAAAAATTGAGCAAGTTTCTTCTCCAAAAGAAACTAAAAATGATTTGATTCTTGTAAATGATTTGAGACATGAAAATGACATTTTGAAAAAAAGAAGTTGAAGATTTGAAAACATCTCTTTCTAAGTGTGGACGCTCGTTTTCGCGCGGGCGAAAGTATCCATGAAGTTTTGGTGGTATTTGTGAAAAAGGGCGATCCGGGAAAAAGGAAAAATTTAGAGTCGCCACCCGGGGTTTAATTTATGGAAAATGTTAGGTACCCGAGGAACCGTTTAGAAAAGTAAATGACTCTTGTGCCGCTGAAAAGGGGTTTGATCTGCGAAAAATAGAGATTTGGGTTCGGGAGCCAGGTTACCCGCGGGGAAGGTTTTGTTTCAAAAATGCACCCTGCGTGCCCGGATTTTTCCGGTCTCTACTAAATCTTTGTGGGATTTTTCTGAAAATACTTCATCAAAAACTTTATTTCACACAAACAGTGTATCATGGAATAACGAGCTTAAAACAAACAAATAATAATGATAAATCAATTAACGCATAATTAAACACATAAATGCGAGAAGATTAACAAAGAGGGGGGGTATAAGTGAAGGAGACAGAAAGTGGGAGGGGTTCACTGTAATTAAACCCCTCTGGTTTTTACGAAAATAGAGCATCGGATCTCAGAAAACAGAGCAAATCAAATGTTTTTCCAATGACACTGTACGATGTCAAAAATTACACCGCGTGGTGCCATGAGGATGCCGTACGGTGCCTCTGTGCTTGTATTTTTCAAAGAAAATTCTCATTTTGTCCGATTGAGACCAATCTCTGTTTTTATGCAAAAACCACGTTATTCATTGATAAAAGTAGGTTTGAAAAATGGTTTTGATGAAGTAATGTACCTCATTTCGAGGATAGTATCCCGCGACAATGGACGATGTCACGCGAAACTCACCCGAGAGGTTTTGAATTTTGTTGAAATATCTCCATTTGGACTCGAGGAAGAGCTACAGAGCTCTCCTCGAGCCCGGCGGAGACTCCCCTCAGAAGGTTACTACGATTTTGAACACGGATGTTGTACCTCGGATTTGCTCGGCTGTGATCAAAGTATTCGAATAAGGTCGGTTTTGAGGCTCGGAATGATGGTTATAAGGTTATATGATTTGAATTTGAGGATGGTTTTGACAGCGTAACAAGGGATGAGAAGTTTTGCTTTTCTGAGAGTAATTTTTTCGAGAATTCGTGAACCCGTTTGTCTTAACTCCTCTCTTGAAATCGTTTGACGACGCCGGTATTTATACGCGAGGGTGGGCAAT
Organism: Vaccinium vitis-idaea; assembly: GCA_963854785.1. Classification (NCBI taxonomy): domain Eukaryota; kingdom Viridiplantae; phylum Streptophyta; class Magnoliopsida; order Ericales; family Ericaceae; genus Vaccinium; species Vaccinium vitis-idaea. The sequence continues at coordinate 9,763 of CAWLAL010000197.1, read as the reverse complement.
GTTTGTACGTAAAGAATTTCATCATCACCGAATATCATCATTTCTCCGAATATCATCATCGCTCTGAGCTGCTGGAGCTTCCCGGGAATCCTGTTGATGGGACATGGATGTCGTACGGCGTCAAAGATGTGCCGCACGGTGCATAGTATCACACCGCACGGTGTAAAGAGAATTTCAAGCCGTACGGTTCTGGGTTTTGGTCCATATGGTTCAGGTGGGTTTGGATTTTTGGTTATTTTGATCCATCCGACTCAAGTATCCGTTCCAAGGTACATTTCGCGCATTCTTTTTATCATTGGGGATGCACAAGTTTTCAAAATTGGGGTGTCTACACTAAGTTTGTCCAAGGAAAAGATAATTTGGATATGATTATTGGAAAACAAAGATGTGTTTTTGACAAAGGGAGCATCGGTTTTAATTCTTCCAAAAGCAACAGTTTTACCAAAATTTGTTTGTGAATTCAAGTTCTTCTAGTTGCCCTCACACTACTTGTAATTATTGTGGCATGAAAGGTTATTTATCATATTCTTGTCTTATTCGAAGAAATATTTATGTTGGAGCTACAAAAATATGGATTTGTAAGTATCCTGTTACTAACCCTCATGAACCCATAAAAATGTGGGTGCCAAAGAGCTACATATGATTTATTTTTGTAGATGGAAGTGCGCGGAAAGATAAACGTTGAGATATAATTTCTCGACGACGAGAACGTTAGCTTTCTGTGATGGAGTAAGCTCAACAGATCGATTGGTAGAGTCAACTCAGATTCGTATGGTATGGTTTTAAATTAGCAATTTTATTTGCCCAAAGTTTCTAATACATTCAAAGGTATTGATTTTGATGAATTCTCAACAACTTAGTTACTCTTGCAAATTTGAAAAGTCTTTTTCAAGACCTGCTCTAAAACTTTTCGTGGAAATATCTTTTCTATTTTTTTTGTTGTTTTCAAATGGATAAATGTTTTTTGATATTCTGTCATGATTAATTCTCCTAATGTTTATTAGAATATTGTTAATATGCTCTTATGGCTACCAAGTTTTTTAAGTAGAGATAGCTTATAAATTTTTAGAGCTTGAAGTTTCTAGTGCATGAAGGAATTTCTTGCTGATGATTAAGTGTTGATTGTTCAAAAAAGCCTCCGCAAACATACGACTATCATTTTTGGATTGGAATCCAATCATTCAAAGTTGAAAGGGAGCTTCAAACTCAGTGGAAAGTGATGCACATTGTGCAATATCAAGAACAAATAATCACCTACTTTTTGTTGATGACAAAGGGGGAGAAATATTGTGAAAGCTAAAGGGGGAGAAAAAACTCAATCAAAGGATGCATCAATTAAGGGGGAGTATCGTATTTCTTTTGCTATAATTATATTTTCGAATTTAATTTGAATAAAATCATTAGTGGTTTGTCATCATAAAAAAGGGGGAGATTGTTAGCCCAAAGGTTTCTATGAATACCTTATTGATTTTATTAAATGAAAAATATAATTAATATTGTAATATTTGATACTCATTTGAATAAATGTTATTTTGTAGGATTTGGGTTGAGGCACATAAGGAAATATCCTACACTAACTTTCTATCTCCAATAGCCAAGTTATACATGAAGAGGGAAAAGATTAAGGACAAGATTAAGGACAAATCTTCTTTCAATATCTTATTGGATGCAAAGGCTCTCATTGGAATGTAATTTTTGGATTATCTATTGACATGGGATGTTTGCCCATTGAAAGTCATTGACTGCCTAAATTTGGTATGGCTACCTAACCTCTAATGCCTTACCACCCTATTTGGATGAGGGAGTAGCCACCCGGATTTGGCTTCCACCCGGACATGTAATCCCGGGCCCACCATAATCCCCCGTTTGGGACGCCAAAACTGCTCCCAGATTTGCAAGAAAATTTTTACTGTTGGGAGTAGAAATCTGGGAGCACCCTGATTGTGTAACAATAGCCTCCTCCCTGTCGTTACCAAATCAGGGGGGATTTGAGAGTTTTTGGTACCAAAATACCCCTCCAAATTCGGGCATTTTTGTTATCTTCTTCCCAGCAAAATCAGAGAGAGAGAGAGAGAGAGATGAACCAGAGGAGGAGGCAGTGGGGGTTGGATCTGGGTTGCCGACGTCAGACCCCGTTGTCAATTGGACTGCGTCGTCGGTCGGTTGGGAGGTTTTCGGTCACTCTGTTGCATCTGTGTTAAAATCAAGAAAATGAAATGGAGAAGACAATCTTCCAGAGAGAAATATCTCGAAGGAAGGGAAAAAATTATCTAGTGTATCCAAGTCCCATGCAATTATTTTTCCCAAAGCATGGGGTTGTTTTGTTTTGGTGTAGATTGTTTGGTTGTCTCCTTGTCAGCCTTTCAATCTTTTGGGTATCGAGAGGCAAATGATTGTCGTCGGGTGGGTTGCCAACCTCGTTGGGATGCCACTCCTCGTTTTGATGCTTTTCTCTTTTTCCGTTTAATCTTGTATCTTTGATATTTGATTAATAAAATCTTTTTTGCCGTTCAAAAAAAAAATTTATTTTTCCCAAAGGCTATCCAATGGCTATTATTTATTGCAACGGTTTTTATTTTATTTTTAAATTCCACAAAATGAAAGGTAAGAAATAATTAATATTATATAAAAAAATAAAGTTCAAACTTTTTGGTGCCAAATTGGGTAAATGGCTATAGCCATTTTGGCATTACTAATTTCTTAATTCTTTTTCTGGAAATATTATTTTGTCAATTATGTTGTCAATTAAATTAATAAACTAGGGGCAATTCAGTCGTTTGTCCTCTTATCCACCCTCCAAATCCCCCTTCTCAAAATTTCATCCAAACACCTCATATAAAAATCCATCCTTCTTAGGAAGTGGGCCTACCCTCATTACAAATCCACCCTTATTACAAATCCACCCAAAATCATCTCCGGCATCCAAACGGAGCGTACGTGAAGCAATTGTTTCAAATGGCTAATGAAACAAGGGAATGGAATATTGCTATCTTCTAATTCTTTTAATCAAAGCAATTTGAGAATCACGGGATTTGGTTCAAACGGCTATATCTAAATAAGGGAACATGTATCTTGCTTGGAAGCAAACAAGAATGCTTGGAAATGATCACTATGGAAGATTCGTGGAGCTGGTTGTGATTGTGTAACGACAACATTCAATTGGGTATTGGGGAATAGAAGGAGAAGACAAAGGAAGCAATATGAAGAACTCTAGAAGAAAATATTTGAGAAGCTATCACTTGCAAATCAGTCATTCACTCTACTCTTCATCTTGACATCTATACGCTTGTGTGAGGGTTCTCATTTTGATCTTAATTATAAAAGGGATTGTACACCCTTGTGAGAATTTATCTTTTGTGAGTGATTTTTGTCTAAGAAAAAAAATTACTCGGTTAGGTGTGACTAGCACCGGAGTCAAAACTAGTTCAGTTATGTGTGACTAGCACCGGAGTCAAAAATAGTTGGAGCGGTTAGGGATATTGCTCGTTGTAAGGGTTTCTCTAGCACCGTTGAAGGTAGAAGGTGTTACTATTGGAGATTGTGCAGCAAATCCCGAGTTGGACACTTGGGGAGTGGACTAGGCCATGAAGTTGCGGACCGAACCACTATAAATCTCTGTATTTGATTTCTCTCTTCCCTTACTCTTTATTTTCTATCATATATTATTTCATGTGCGCTTGAATCGATTTAATTTTATTTTGGGTGTTGCATTTAGTTTTTTTTTTTTTTAAAAAATTCCGCATCATAGTTGAGAAACACAATTCACCCCCTCTTGTGTTACTATCTGGGCCAACAGTCTAGACTCCAGAGTATCATGCCTATTTTTAAGGAATAAAGATGAAGATCAGATTTTGATTTTTCTTTTTTGGATGAGGTTTAGGCCATTTTGTAAGTAATGTTGGGTCTTTTTTTTAGATTGGGCGACAATGGTTTAGGCCATTTTGTAACTAATATTGGGTTAAAAAAGAGTTCTAATCTAGCCCATTTTAAAAAGATGTTGGAGTGCCCCCAAAATTAGCCTTTTTTGGAGTGCCCTAGCCCAAGCCTCTTGGGTGCCAACCTAGTTGGGGTGTTAGTCTCTCGTTGTGATGCCATTTTCATTCTTTTGCCTTTAATCTCTGTAGTTCTTACATTGATTAATAAAATTCGATCTTGTTGCCTTTCAAAAAAAAAAAAAAAAAGTCAATTGGGTTTCAATCTTATTTGGGTGTTTTTTGGCTACTTTTTTTTTTAATTGTTTTTTTTTTTTTTTGCATCCAACCTTTTGTTAGATTCTCCTCCCCTCCCCCAACTTGATGTACCAATTGTCAAGTTTCTTTAATAAACCTGTTACGATTTCAGAAGAAAAAAAAAAAAACTATTCTTATACTTAATTTGCAACAGCTATTTTCCTTTGGTGGCACTTGTAGGCATCGGATCCGGTGGTGGTCTACGTTGGTGGTTAACTGGTAGTAGTCGGCGTCAATGGTGAGAAACGTCCAAACTGAAGCCCTACTGAAATTTGAGAGAAATAGTAATGGCTCCAAATATATGAGTTGATCCTGTGAGAATGGGGATATATCTGAAGGTTTTGAATTTTTTTTAAAGCATGATTTGGGTAAAAGATGAATTTGACCCTGGAAATGACCTACGCTACGAAATGGAGGCATCTGTACTCTTTGATAATTTTATCATAATCATGGGTGTTAGAATGATCTAGACGCTTAGCCTATTGATTGTGTAGTAGTACTTGGTGCTCCTGGAGCATTTAATAATTTTTCTTGCATCCGCCTGTCTTCCTCTCAAACATGGGCTTTTCCATACAAAGCCTACAAGTAGATAAGTACTCCAAAGTGACAAGAAGCCCAAAAGTTTCAGCATCTCGGCCCAGCAAGATCTGTTCCTTCCAGTATTACAGAAAGAACGACGATTAGCCCTTCTCTCACACTAGGCCTGAACCCAAAACACATACTTGAAGACCATTTCGAATGCAAAATTTCATCTTGAGATATAATTTATAGCCAATGTGATATTTTAACATCGACAAGTTATTTAAGTGACCGATTTTGTTAGTGCAAAATACGAGTACTTCAGCCTATTCATGTCACGGGAAACTCGTCAAGAAGTCAGCATTATGAAATGTTTGGATTCGCCTGCTTAATTTTACATTACCATGTATGCCCTCTACTACCACTACAACAAAATGGGGATTTAGGGGCACTTTTAAAGGGGCACTTTTTAAAAATTGCTCTATCAAGTTACTAATGAGGCACTACCTTGTTAAGTGCCCCATTTGATTGTACCTAATGCGGCAGTTGGTCAAAATCCCAAATTTTCCCTATTTAATTTATTTGTGGCAATTTTAATGGGGCAGTTGGTAGTGCCTCTAAAAATTGGTTAGCTAATAGGGCATTTTTTGAAGGCTACTAAAGAGGCATTACTCTTTTAAATGCCGCATCTCATTGAACCAAATGGGGTTATAGCAGTTTATCCATATTAGAATACTTTAAGCTACTCTTTTTTTTTTTGGATCAATTACTTTAAGCTACTCTGATAGGGCTTTTGTAAGTGCCGTAACATTTGAGATTAATAGGGCAGTTTTCAAAATGGCTTGAAATGGTGTCACTTTTGCATCCAGGTAATGGGGCATTATTTAGGAAGTGCCTCCAAAGCTTAGGTTTTTCCTTTCAAAATTTTCGCGGTTTTCAAATTTTTTTGTGATTTTCAAAATTTTCGCCATTATTACTATACATTCAAGTACTACTACATAAAATTTAGTTTACTATAACTATCAATTATGTCCCGATGAAGGGACTCTTGACCCGATAGGTCCAAAAAAAATTGTGAATGGTTCAATCAACAAATACAACAAAATCAACGATCCCGATCGTTATGATTGTGTCGCGATTGCATGGCTAATGTACATTCAACTATTGAACAAGACTTAGTTTACTATCAATTGAGTTCTGATGAAGGGGCTTTCTCAATCCAATCAAGCCAAAAATTTAAATTAATGATCTAATCAAGTAGCACCACAAAAAGCAATTATCTAGATCAGCATGATTATGTCGCAGTCGTGTGGCTACTAAACATTCAATTATTGCACAAGACTTTGTTTCTATCAATCACGTCTCGATAGAAGGGCTCTGTAGACAAGATTGAGCTAAAATTTTACACGAACGATTTAATCAACAAGCACAATGAAATCAACGATCTCGATCGTCGTGATTGTGTTGCGATTGTGTGGCTACTTTATGGATATCTACTATACAAGACTTAGTTTGCTATCAAGTAAGTTGAACGTATTAATTCTAAAGGCCATTGTCGAGTCTATTTTTATAATGACTAATCTAAACCGTTAGGATTTCACGTATTTCGTATTCCATTGTTTTCACCAAAATTTGAAATCATCCGATATTGACAACCATATGATCAGAAGACGTTAAAATGTCCGAAGGCATTAATGTCTTATAGAGCACCCTCGAGCTCCACCGAAGGTCTTTTTTGTTTTGCTATCAAAACCGTCTATCTTTTGCACAATATGGATTACATTATGTCATACTATTATGAAGTTAATCACGTATCGTAAGACATTTGATTGGATAGAAAATATCATTCAATATCTGGGATCCTAAATTCTGAATAAAAAAACTAAAGATTGGATTAATTAGTTATAAGTAGTCGATTGAGTTGGTTTTTTAGGATCTCAATTAAATAGTTATTTTAAAATTACTGAACGATTCAGATTATTTGTGTAGAACCAATGAGACCCAAAGAACCATTGGTTTGGTACCAGAGAGAAAGGAAAAAAATTAACAGAGAGAACCCTTCTTTTTGGGCTTAAAAATACACCCGCCTAAACTTCCTCCCCCCAAATTTTCATTTCGCGCTACTCATCTCTTCTGAGATGAGTTCTCTCTCTCTCTCTCTCTCTCTTGAAGCAAATAGCAACCCTAGTACGACCACTCTATCACGCTGGAAGATAGTCTCAGCACACTCCATCTCTCTCTCCAACGACTCCATGGCCTGTCGTCCGCCTTTGTAAGTCTCCTATCTCCACCCACCCCTTCCGAAATCAAAAACCCTAACTCCATTTTTGGAACAGAGCTATTAATCACAACCTTTCGTTCCACCGTCTGCAAACCTAGCACATCATCTACCCTCGTTGCTCACCAACATCAGGTAACTAATTTTGATATATTTTTTGTCCCCTCTCTGCCCACAAACCGTAGCCCTTACTCAATTTTCCCCACTAGGTGTATATGAATACTCATTCCAACATTGATTCTGTTTGTAATGGTTTTCAATCTGTACAGCTCTTTGACTAAATTAGATTTTGTTCGTATTGGTTGTTTTCTGCCACTGCAGTCTCAACCATCTGTGGAATTGCCTCGGCTTGTTTTTCGGTTTTGATTTCACTGTTAGAGCCAAGGGTAAACCTAATCACACTCCAAACCAATGGTTGTTTAGGTCAATTAAAGTTTGGGTTCCAGTTTCTATTTTGTTTTTCACTTGTGGGTTTCTTATTTCGTTCTTGTAGGAGCAGGACTGTTTAATTGTGTTTGGTGGTTGGAGTTCTTATAACAGGTAACGGAGTTCTTACGAATTGCATGATGTGTTAGTGATCGCAGATTTGAGGGTTTTAGTACTATATGTGTTTTGTGTTTATTTTATGTATTCGAGTTTACCTTTATTAATTGAGCAATGCTATAAATGGAATTTTAAAACACATCTTTAGGCACAATGAAGACAAACTATATTGGAGTAATTATGTCCTAATGTTTGGGTTCGGAAGCAGTACCAAGCAGTGTATCACATCATTAGAAGTTTATGGACTTAATGTATCACATCATTTTTTTGTTAATGCTTATTTGAGTTACTTTTTTGTTTGAAGTAGGCTTACTATTATTTTGTTTTATGCAGGGAGTTAGACATAGTTTTCCTGTTATTAGGTCGTCAAATGCCGTAGAAGCTAATTACAATGCCAATGTGTTGATTAGGACTAAATGGCCTAGCACCCTTTGTTCCATTGCAGCAACTTGTTCTTCCTCCCATTAAGTTCCATTTCATTATCTTTTGGCCTAATGTATGTGTAACTCCTCTAGCTTTGTTAAGTGTTAAAATTGTTGATCTGAAGTAGGAACTTGTCTTATTTGCTTTAGTTAAATAGTGATGCATGGTTTCATTCCCATGTAGTTGTGCAGATTTCTCTTGCAACTCCAAATAATTTTGATTTATTTTTCTATAACTTGATTACTGTTGATACCTTAAAGTTTTGTCTTTATAGTCTCAGACCTCAACATTGTGTTATGCTTTATTCATTAATACATTTTTAGGTCATGGCCCCAACAACTCGTAATACTGGACAAGCAAATGTTGAACCGAATTCCAATCAGTCACACGAAGGAAACATGGGTGATTCGACCATTGTTCAGCTTATTGGTGAATCAGGTTAATGATAACTTCACAAGTGCAATTCTTTTTGTCTCCTTTTTTGCTGCTCTAAATGTACTGACTCACTTATGCTATCTTATTATCAATTAGAAATTTAATAGAGCAAAATGCAGGTATCTTACTGTCTCCTTTTTTTTCTTTGTTTCAGAAAGTTAGTGATAAAAACAAGGCTAGTCGAGCAGGGCAAACTATCATTTATAGGAAGGGAAAAACTTCGCTAGCTGTAGTGAGGGAGGTTGAGATAATCTTTTAAATGCGTAAACTATTTTAATTGCACTAGAATTGAAAATTTATATGCAATATGATATGAAACTTTCTGTATGCTCTTAGGCAAAAAAGCTCGGCCATGATCCGTCATTACTTGTTTTACAAAGAATGGCGTAGTCTCAAATGAGGAATTGGGGAAAAAAGTTGTGCGTATCAAAAACTTTTTCTTTGCTTCAACTTTTGTTCGTTCTTAGATCCATATATAACGTTAATTATAATGTTCCAAGAAGAAATGCGTGAGCTATCCAAGCAAGTTCCCGAGGGTGAGCATGATTCTACTAGTCCAAATGATGTGTTCTCCAAAGTTATGGGCAAAGAGAAATCTGGAAGTGTGCGCATGTATGGGCTCGGGGTTTGCCCCTCTGATGTTTGGGGTCCAGTGCCTAGCAATGGCATGTCTTATAGGATGTCCATGGAGTGGAAGACAGAACTAGATAAAACAAACAAAAAAATTGGAAGAGCTAATGAATCTATGTTCACAAGGTGGTGTAAATGGTGTTAATTCCTCAAAGCATTCCAGTCACATCTCCAAACCAACACCAACGCGTGGGTTCCTCAACATCTATTTCCCAACAAGGACCTGTTAAGGTATCCATTTTCATGATTATGATAATTCTTTGTTTCAAGGAGTGCTGAAATATACGTTTATAGTGTGCTGAAATATACGTTTATAGTTACTCTAACAGCTTCAGAGAGTTGAATTTTCTGAAATGAGTATTACACGCTGATATAGTGTTAGGATTCTTACTATAGGTTTATATTTACTAAAACTGCATCTCTAAGTGCTGGCTTTTTTTTTCTTTATGATGGAAAATGAGGATTACATGCTAATTCAGTGCTAAAATTCTTACTTGGAGTGCTCAAATATACATATATCATAGTTTCTGAGTGCTGAATATTTTGCATATGCTTGACAAAATGAGTATTACATGCTAATGTAATGTTGGAATTCTTACTTGAAGTGCAGAAATTGGTTTATACTTGTTGAAACTGACATCTCTAAGTGCTGAATTTTTTTGTTTATGCTAGAAAATGGAACCCAAGTTTCAGTGAATCCTAGTGA
>CAWLAL010000196.1:12500-14400 GCA_963854785.1 Vaccinium vitis-idaea | reverse complement strand
GTGTGGTTGCATGCCTTGTCAAGCCAAAGTCGTGGGATGCCTTTTTTTTGAGAAATTGAGTTTTTCTCAACAAAGTGCCAATTGGAACTTCTTCATAACATTTTTTAGCACCTTCACGAGGCATGTCGAGCCCATGTCTTGGCAAGTGCTCCCAAGTGCTTCCCAATTGCTTCCCAAGTGCTTCCAAGTGCTCAAGTGCCCAAGGCCCAAGAGCCCTAGAGCCCTAGTGCCCGTGCCCGTGCCCGTGCACGCACGCACGCACGCAGGTGTTTTTTAGTGGATTTATGAGCATTTTTTTTGGCCGGCTCCTTCGTTTTTCCTCCGTTTACCGTCGGGTCGTATTTCCAACCGTTGCCCGGTGTCAAGCACCCGTCGGCTAGCCTATCATCGATGCCTTTTTTGGCCGGCTCCGTCATTTTTCCGCCATTGACCATCGGGTCGTATTTCCAACCGTTGCCCGGGTCTTATTTCCAACTATTGCCCGGTGACAAGCCGACGTCGGGTCGTATTTCCAACGATTGCCCGGTGACAAGCCGTCGGCTAGCCCACCGTCTATACCGGGTGCAAAGGGCAGCCCCTCCCTTATATATGCATCTTGAGCTTTTCCCCAAGTGGCAGGAAGAAACATCTTTTCGTCCCAGGAGCGTACTAGGCATTTTTTTGAGAATTTGAGTTTTTCTCAACAAAGTGCCAATTGGAACTTCTTCAAAACATTTTGTAGCACCTTCACAAAAAAATTCATATTTTTTTTCCAAAGGGATTATTTATTATTAATTAATTTGCAAAATATACCATAAAAAATCAACAAAGTCAAGAAAAAATACATTAAAAATAGGAAAAATTCCAAATAAAATCTATTACTTCTACACATTATTTATAAAAAATATTTGGAAGGTAATAGATGAAAAGAGATGTAAAAAACCAACCTCAAAGTCTCGAAATGTACGTGTTATAAATGGAAAAAATTATCCTTTGTGAAACACACATGGAGGTGATGTTTTAGAGAGTTCTTACGAGGCATTATAGCCAAACAACGTACCACAAGTCATGTCAAGCACCCATGGGGTGGTTTTTCAAGCAATTGCTCGGTGCCAACCACCCGTCGGGTGGTTTTTCACGGATGGCATGTCGAGCCCATGTCGTGGCATGCATGCCTTGTCAAGCCCATGTTTTAGAGAGGCATTGTAGCCAAACAAACTCCCACAAGTAGTGTCAAGCACCCATCGGGTGGTTTTTCAAGCGATTGCCCGGTGCCTTGTCAAGCCCATGTCGAGCCATGTCGAGCCATGTCGAGGCATGGCTTGTCAAGCCCACGCCGTGGCATGTCAAGCCCTTGTTGTCGCATGCCTTGTGCCCATGTTGTGGCATGTCAAGCCGTATGGTGGCATGCCTTGCCTTGTCAAGCCCATGTCGTGGCATGCCTTGTCGAGCCCGTGTCGAGGCATGTCGAGCCCGTGTCGAGGCATGGCTTGTCAAGCCCATGCCGTGGCATGTCAAGCCCTTGTTGTGGCATGCCTTGTGCCCATGATATGGCATGTCAAGCCGTATCGTAGCATGCCTTGTCAAGCCCATGTCGTGACATGCCTTGTCGAGCCAATGTCGAGGCATGTCGAGCCCATGTTGTGGCATGCATGCCTTGTCAAACCAATGTCGTGGCATGCATTGTGCCAATTTCTTGGCATGTCAAGCCGTGTGGTTGCATGCCTTGTCAAGCCCATGTCGTGGCGTGCCTTGTCAAGGCCATGTCGAGCCAATGTCGAGCCCATGTCGTGGCATGCATGCCTTGTCAAACCCATGTCGTGGCATGCATTGTGACAATGTCTTGGCATGTCAAGCCGTGTGGTTGCATGCCTTGTCATGTTTCCTGCGATTGCCCGGTGACAAGCACAAGTCGTGCCAT
>CAWLAL010000196.1:0-2500 GCA_963854785.1 Vaccinium vitis-idaea | reverse complement strand
TTGCTGTTGCCCTTGCAACATGCGGCGCGAAGCATGTCGATCGACACCCGGGCGAGCCTGCTTCCTCTCAACAAGGAGGTATCCCCTGGGCACACACTTGGGACTGAGGCACCTTAAGCCGTATAACCAAGCATGCTCACCGTGCGGGGACACCAATGCATCGTAGAGGAATAGCACGCTGCGCACTTCACGGTGTCGATTGAGATGCTTCGTGACAACCATCATTCCTAGCCTTGTCGAGCGTGGAGGGCAACCAATTTAGCCTTGCCAAGCTTGGAGCGACCAACCATTGCCTCGCTAAGCCTGGGGAGCGACCACCTGCCTCGCTAAGCCTGGAGCGACCCCACATTGCCTCGCTAAGCCTGGACGAGCGACCACCTGCCTCGCTAAGCCTGGAGCGACCCCACATTGCCTCGCTAAGCCTGGACGAGCGACCAATTGCCTCGCTAAGCCTGGAGCGACCATACCTTGCCTCGCTAAGCCTGGACGAGCGACCAATTGCCTCGCTAAGCCTGGAGCGACAATACCTTGCCTCGCTAAGCCTGGGCATTGCCTTTCAATCGTTTCTTCGTGCATTACCCATAGGACGTGGCTAGAACAAGGTGACATGCACACGTCGGGTCTTATTTCCAACGATTACCCGATGACAAGCACACATCGGGACGTATTTCCATCAAATGCCCAGCAACAAGCGCACATCGGGTATTATTTCCAGCGATTACCCGATGACGAGCACACATCGGGACGTATTTCCATCAAATGCCCGACAACAAGCATGCATCGGGTATTATTTCTAGCGATTACCCGATGCCAAGCACACATCGGGACGTATTTCCATCAAATGTCCGACAACAAGCACGCATCGGGTCATGTTTTCAGCGATTACCCAAAGAATGTAGCCGTCGGGTGCCAAAATGCCTTTCCTAGCACGGTTGTCGGCTCGTTTCGTGACCCGTCGGGCACTATTTGCTACCCACAGGGGCATTTCGGTCATTTTTTCGTTCATTACTCCATGGGTATCGATAGCACGAGGCATTGAACCCGAAATGCCTTTGATAGCCCGAAGATCGGCTCATTTCGTTACCCGTCGGCTCATTTCGTTACCCATCGGGCCATTTCGTTACCCACAGGGGTATTTTGGTCTTTTTTCCGTGCATTACCCCGGGCATGTGTTTGCACTTGGCATCGAAGCCAAAGTGCCCAGCATGCACGGGTTGGTCATGCCCGGGCCTTGCCAAGGCAGCCGGCATGGCTGGCCTTGGCTTGGCAAGGAGGGAGACCACCCCCCCTTATATATGCATCTTGAGCTTTTCCCCATGTGGCAGGAAGAAACATCTTTTCGTCCGAGGAGCGTACTAGCCATTTTTTCGAAAAATTGAGTTTTGCTCAACAAAGTGCCAATTGGAACTTGTTCAAAACATTTTGTAGCACCTTCACAAAAAAATTCAGATTTTTTTTCCAAAGGGATTATTTATTATTAATTAATTTCGAAAATACACCATAAAAAATCAAAAAAATCAAGAAAAAATACATTAAAAATAGGAAAAATCCCAAATAAAATCTATTACTTCTACACATTAATTATAAAAAATATTTGGAAGGTAGTAGATGGAAAGAGATGTAAAAAACCAACCTCAAAGTCTCTAAATGTATGCGTTATAAAAGAAAAAAATTATCCTTTGCGAAACACACATGGAGGTGATGTTTTAGAGAGTTCTTATGAGGCATTCTAGCCAAACAACCTACCACAAGTCATCTCAAGCACCCACGGGGTGGTTTTTCAAGCGATTGCTCGGTGCCAACCACCCGTCGGGTGGTTTTTTCACCGATGGCATGTCGAGCCCATGTCGTGGCATGCATGCCTTGTCAAGCCCATGCCTTTTGCCCATGTTGTGGCATGTCTAGCCATATCTTGGCATGTTTTGTCAATCCCATGTCGTGGGATGCCTTGTCAAGCCCATGTCGAGGCATGTCGAGCCCATGTCGAGGCATGTCGAGCCCGTGTCGAGGAATGTCGAGCCCGTGTCAAGGCATGTCAAGCCCTTGTTGTAGCATGCCTTTTACCCATATTGTGGCATGTCTAGCCATATCTTGGCATGTTTTGTCAATCCCATGTCGTGGGATGCCTTGTCAAGCCCATGTCGAGGCATGTCGAGCCCATGTCGAGGCATGTCGAGCCCGTGTCAAGGCATGTCGAGCCCGTGTCAAGGCATGTCAAGCCCTTGTTGTAGCATGCCTTTTGCCCATATTGTGGCATGTCTAGCCATATCTTGGCATGTTTTGTCAATCCCATGTCGTGGGATGCCTTGTCAAGCCCATGTCGAGGCATGTCGAGCCCGTGTCGAGGCATGTCGAGCCCGTGTCAAGGCATGTCAAGCCCTTGTTGTAGCATGCCTTTTACCCATATTGTGGCATGTCTAGCCATATCTTGGCATGTTTTGTCAATCCCATGTCGTGGGATGCCTTGTCAAGCCCATGTCGAGGCATGTCGAGCCCGTGT
>CAWLAL010000195.1:12500-16907 GCA_963854785.1 Vaccinium vitis-idaea | reverse complement strand
AACGCCGATACTAATGCGCCTCGAGCCATAAGCACTACTACACACTTTCGTGACACTACTAATGCGCCTCGCGCCATAAGCGCTACTACACACTTTCGTGACACTACTAATGCGCCCCGTGCCATAAGCCCTACTACACACTTTCGCGACATGGTGATACCACCGGCATCGAGCAAGCATCCCTCAGTGAAATCGCGGGACCAACAAGACGACATCCATGCAAGCCTTTGTTGTTGCCCTTGCAACATGCGGCGCGAAGCATGTCGATCGACACCCGGGCGAGCCTGCTTCCTCTCAACAAGGAGGTATCCCCTGGGCACACACTTGGGACTGAGGCACCTTAAGCCGTATAACCAAGCATGCTCACCGTGCGGGGACACCAATGCATCGTAGAGGAATAGCACGCTGCGCACTTCGCGGTGTCGATTGAGATGCTTCGTGACAACCATCATTCCTAGCCTTGTCGAGCGTGGAGGGCAACCAATTTAGCCTTGCCAAGCTTGGAGCGACCAACCATTGCCTCGCTAAGCCTGGGGAGCGACCACCTGCCTCGCTAAGCCTGGAGCGACCCCACATTGCCTCGCTAAGCCTGGACGAGCGACCACCTGCCTCGCTAAGCCTGGAGCGACCCCACATTGCCTCGCTAAGCCTGGACGAGCGACCAATTGCCTCGCTAAGCCTGGAGCGACCATACCTTGCCTCGCTAAGCCTGGACGAGCGACCAATTGCCTCGCTAAGCCTGGAGCGACCATACCTTGCCTCGCTAAGCCTGGGCATTGCCTTTCAATCGTTTCTTCGTGCATTACCCATAGGACGTGGCTAGAACAAGGTGACATGCACACGTCGGGTCTTATTTCCAACGATTACCCGATGACAAGCACACATCGGGACGTATTTCCATCAAATGCCCAGCAACAAGCGCACATCGGGTATTATTTCCAGCGATTACCCGATGACGAGCACACATCGGGACGTATTTCCATCAAATGCCCGACAACAAGCATGCATCGGGTATTATTTCTAGCGATTACCCGATGCCAAGCACACATCGGGACGTATTTCCATCAAATGTCCGACAACAAGCACGCATCGGGTCATGTTTCAAGCGGTTACTCGGCAACAAGAACGCATCGGGTCATGTTTTCAGCGATTACCCAAAGAATGTAGCCGTCGGGTGCCAAAATGCCTTTCCTAGCACGGTTGTCGGCTCGTTTCGTGACCCGTCGGGCACTATTTGCTACCCACAGGGGCATTTCGGTCATTTTTTCGTTCATTACTCCATGGGTATCGATAGCACGAGGCATTGAACCCGAAATGCCTTTGATAGCCCGAAGATCGGCTCATTTCGTTACCCGTCGGCTCATTTCGTTACCCATCGGGCCATTTCGTTACCCACAGGGGTATTTTGGTCTTTTTTCCGTGCATTACCCCGGGCATGTGTTTGCACTTGGCATCGAAGCCAAAGTGCCCAGCATGCACGGGTTGGTCATGCCCGGGCCTTGCCAAGGCAGCCGGCATGGCTGGCCTTGGCTTGGCAAGGAGGGAGACCACCCCCCCTTATATATGCATCTTGAGCTTTTCCCCATGTGGCAGGAAGAAACATCTTTTCGTCCGAGGAGCGTACTAGCCATTTTTTCGAAAAATTGAGTTTTGCTCAACAAAGTGCCAATTGGAACTTGTTCAAAACATTTTGTAGCACCTTCACAAAAAAATTCAGATTTTTTTTCCAAAGGGATTATTTATTATTAATTAATTTCGAAAATAAACCATAAAAAATCAAAAAAATCAAGAAAAAATACATTAAAAATAGGAAAAATCCCAAATAAAATCTATTACTTCTACACATTAATTATAAAAAATATTTGGAAGGTAGTAGATGGAAAGAGATGTAAAAAACCAACCTCAAAGTCTCTAAATGTATGCGTTATAAAAGAAAAAAATTATCCTTTGCGAAACACACATGGAGGTGATGTTTTAGAGAGTTCTTATGAGGCATTCTAGCCAAACAACCTACCACAAGTCATCTCAAGCACCCACGGGGTGGTTTTTCAAGCGATTGCTCGGTGCCAACCACCCGTCGGGTGGTTTTTTCACCGATGGCATGTCGAGCCCATGTCGTGGCATGCATGCCTTGTCAAGCCCATGCCTTTTGCCCATGTTGTGGCATGTCTAGCCATATCTTGGCATGTTTTGTCAATCCCATGTCGTGGGATGCCTTGTCAAGCCCATGTCGAGGCATGTCGAGCCCATGTCGAGGCATGTCGAGCCCGTGTCGAGGCATGTCGAGCCCGTGTCAAGGCATGTCAAGCCCTTGTTGTAGCATGCCTTTTACCCATATTGTGGCATGTCTAGCCATATCTTGGCATGTTTTGTCAATCCCATGTCGTGGGATGCCTTGTCAAGCCCATGTCGAGGCATGTCGAGCCCATGTCGAGGCATGTCGAGCCCGTGTCAAGGCATGTCGAGCCCGTGTCAAGGCATGTCAAGCCCTTGTTGTAGCATGCCTTTTGCCCATATTGTGGCATGTCTAGCCATATCTTGGCATGTTTTGTCAATCCCATGTCGTGGGATGCCTTGTCAAGCCCATGTCGAGGCATGTCGAGCCCGTGTCGAGGCATGTCGAGCCCGTGTCAAGGCATGTCAAGCCCTTGTTGTAGCATGCCTTTTACCCATATTGTGGCATGTCTAGCCATATCTTGGCATGTTTTGTCAATCCCATGTCGTGGGATGCCTTGTCAAGCCCATGTCGAGCCAATGTCGAGGCATGTCGAGCCCGTGTCGAGGCATGTCGAGCCCGTGTCAAGGCATGTCAAGCCCTTGTTGTAGCATGCCTTTTACCCATATTGTGGCATGTCTAGCCATATCTTGGCATGTTTTGTCAATCCCATGTCGTGGGATGCCTTGTCAAGCCCATGTCGAGGCATGTCGAGCCCATGTCGAGGCATGTCGAGCCCGTGTCGAGGCATGTCGAGCCCGTGTCAAGGCATGTCAAGCCCTTGTTGTAGCATGCCTTTTACCCATATTGTGGCATGTCTAGCCATATCTTGGCATGTTTTGTCAATCCCATGTCGAGGCATGTCGAGCCCATGTCGAGGCATGTCGAGCCCGTGTCAAGGCATGTCGAGCCCGTGTCAAGGCATGTCAAGCCCTTGTTGTAGCATGCCTTTTGCCCATATTGTGGCATGTCTAGCCATATCTTGGCATGTTTTGTCAATCCCATGTCGTGGGATGATTTGTCAAGCCCATGTCGAGCCAATGTCGAGGCATGTCGAGCCCGTGTCGAGGCATGTCGAGCCCGTGTCAAGGCATGTCAAGCCCTTGTTGTAGCATGCCTTTTGCCCATATTGTGGCATGTCTAGCCATATCTTGGCATGTTTTGTCAATCCCATGTCGTGGGATGCCTTGTCAAGCCCATGTCGAGGCATGTCGAGCCCGTGTCGAGGCATGTCGAGCCCGTGTCAAGGCATGTCAAGCCCTTGTTGTAGCATGCCTTTTACCCATATTGTGGCATGTCTAGCCATATCTTGGCATGTTTTGTCAATCCCATGTCGTGGGATCCCATGTCGAGCCAATGTCGAGGCATGTCGAGCCCGTGTCGAGGCATGTCGAGCCCGTGTCAAGGCATGTCAAGCCCTTGTTGTAGCATGCCTTTTACCCATATTGTGGCATGTCTAGCCATATCTTGGCATGTTTTGTCAATCCCATGTCGTGGGATGCCTTGTCAAGCCCATGTCGAGGCATGTCGAGCCCATGTCGAGGCATGTCGAGCCCGTGTCGAGGCATGTCGAGCCCGTGTCAAGGCATGTCAAGCCCTTGTTGTAGCATGCCTTTTACCCATATTGTGGCATGTCTAGCCATATCTTGGCATGTTTTGTCAATCCCATGTCGAGGCATGTCGAGCCCATGTCGAGGCATGTCGAGCCCGTGTCAAGGCATGTCGAGCCCGTGTCAAGGCATGTCAAGCCCTTGTTGTAGCATGCCTTTTACCCATATTGTGGCATGTCTAGCCATATCTTGGCATGTTTTGTCAATCCCATGTCGTGGGATGCCTTGTCAAGCCCATGTCGAGGCATGTCGAGCCCATGTCGAGCCCGTGTCAAGGCATGTCAAGCCCATGTCGAGGCAATTGCTTCCCAATTGCTCCTAATTGCTTCTAAGTGCTTCCAAGTGCTCAAGTGCCCAAGGCCCAAGAGCCCTAGAGCCCTAGTGCCCGTGCCCGTGCACGCACGCACGCACGCACGCACGCAGGTGTTTTTTAGTGGATTTATGAGCATTTTTTTTGGCCGGCTCCTTCGTTTTTCCTCCGTTTACCGTCGGGTCGTATTTCCAACCGTTGCCCGGTGTCAAGCACCCGTCGGCTAGCCTATCATCGATGCCTTTTTTGGCCGGCTCCGTCATTTTTCCGCC
>CAWLAL010000194.1:0-24608 GCA_963854785.1 Vaccinium vitis-idaea | reverse complement strand
GAGACCGCATTCTCGATCAGGCGGAGATCGACAGTCTTCTCGGCGTCGACGAAACCGATTCGCGCAGCGATGGGGCCATCGAGCGGATCATCAGCTCCGGGCTGGTGTCGTTCGAGCGGCTTCCGATGCTCGAGATCGTCTTCGACCGGCTGATCCGCATCATGTCGACCACCTTGCGCAACTTCACCAGCGACAACGTCGAGGCAACGATCGACAACGTCCTGTCGCTCCGCTTCGGCGACTACCTGGACAGCGTTCCGCTTCCGGCGATGTTCGCCATCTTCAAGATCGAGGAATGGGACAATTACGGTCTCATGGTGATCGACTCCGCGTTGATCTACTCGATCGTCGACGTATTGCTTGGCGGGCGTCGCGGTACGGCCGCCATGCGGATCGAGGGTCGGCCCTACACCACGATCGAACGCAAGCTCGTCGAACGCTTGGTTGAGCTGGTCCTGCGCGATTTCGCCGCCAGCTTCGATCCGCTCTGCACGGTCACCATCAAGTTCGAGCGGCTCGAAGTGAACCCGCGCTTCGCCACGATCTCCCGCACATCCAATGCGGCGGTCGTGGCGCGCTTCCGGGTGGACATGGAGGATCGCGGCGGCCGGTTCGAGTTGCTGCTGCCCTACGCGACACTGGAGCCGGCGCGTGAACTGCTCTTGCAGCAATTCATGGGCGAGCGGTTCGGCCGTGACAGCATGTGGGAAACCCATTTGGCCGAGCAGCTGCATGGGACGGAGATCGAATTGGACGTCGTGCTGGATGAGACGACGATGTCGCTGAACGACGTCATGTCGCTCAAAGTCGGTAGCCGCATCATGCTCAACGCGGGTCCTGGCGGGGCCGTGCAACTGCGCTGTGGCAACATTCCGCTGTTCGACGGCCGGGTCGGGCGACGCAAGAATCAGGTGGCGGTCCGTATCGAAGATACGCTGAACCGCCTGATCACTGCCGACACGAACGAGGAGCATTAACATGGAAGTGTCGACTGGGGATTGCAGCTTGTTCTCGTCGTGCTGCTGGCCGTGACCTTGGTGCATGCCATTCGGCTCGAACGTGCCCTCAGGGTGCTGCGCACCGACCGTGCGGCATTGGGCGACGCGATCGCCGGCTTTGACGACAGCGCACGGCAGGCCGAGGTCGGCATCAGCCGGCTGCACTCGGCTTCGGCCGATACGGCACACGCGCTCGCCCAATGCCTCGAGAAGGGAGGATCGTTGAAGGACGATCTGGCGTACCTGATCGAGCGGGGAGAGGCGCTGGCCGATCGCCTGGACACCTTGGTGCGTGCCGGACGGCCGATCGCACAGGTAGCGCCTCCGGCTCCGACCGCACCTGGTGCGACGCCGCAGCCTCAGGCTGCTCCGCCAAAGGTCCGCAGCAAGGCGGAACGGGACCTTCTGATCGCATTGCAGGCTGCCCAATGATCGGCCGCACTCGCGCTCTCCCCTACGCGATCGCGGTCATGACGTTGCTGGTGGGCGTCAAGACGGTTAGTTTGGTACACGCATTCGACGTCGGCTCGCCGGCTCAGGCGAACACCCACGGCGCTGCCAAAAAGGCCGAGGAGAAGCCCGCCCCGGCCCACGGCGCGAAATCTGAAGCAGCGCCCGTCGCATCCGCCCCGCCGGCACCGGCGCCAGAAAAGCCGGTGGATCCGCCGATCAGCGAGGCCGAGAAGGCGACGCTCCAGGACCTTCGCGCGCGCCGCAAGGAGTTGGATGCCCGGGCCCTGCGTCTCGATGAGCGCGAAGCGATGCTTGCCGCCGCCGAGCGCCGGCTCATCGAACGGGTCCAGCAGCTTACCGCCCTGCAAACCAAGCTCGAACAGCTCGAGAAGGACCGGCAGGATCGGCAGGATGCCAACTGGCGTGGTCTGGTTCGCACATACGAGGACATGCGGCCGCGCGACGCAGCGACCATTTTCAACGATCTCGACAGCGCAATTCTGATCCAGGTGTTGGATCGCATGAAGGATGCCAAGGCAGCCCCGATCCTGGCGCGATGACGCCGGAACGGGCTCGGGCGATCACGTCACAGCTCGCTCAATTCCGAACCCAGGCCAGCGCGGCACCTCGTCTCGACATCAAGGAAGCTGGACAGAAGCCATGAGATACCTCGTTCTAGGTGCTGCTCTCTTCGCCTCGGTCCCTGCATGGGCTGAGCCAGCTCCGGCTTCCACGCCCGCTCCAGTCAAGACGCCGAATTTTGGCCGCATCGTCATTCCCCTCGATGCCGCCGCCAAACCCATCGTTCGTCAACGGCGGACTTCCGTGGAAGTGACGATCAAGGGTGGAAACGATATTGCGACGTTGGACATCCTGCCGCGCAACGTCGTGTCATTCGTTGGAGGGCATGGGACCGCAGAGTTCAAGATCATACCGGGTTCGCTGATCCACTCGACGCGGGAGCAGGATACGCTGGTCATCGACGTGCCCGATCCGTCGATGCGGCCCAAAGGAGCCGATCCAACCGCGGAGCCGCGCCCCAATCCAATTAAGCTGGGTGCCGTCACGCCGCCGAAAGTAACGAGCGTGCTGTTGGCGCCAGAGCCACAGAAGGTGGCTCCTACCTTGCCTGAACCCACGCCGCGGACGGTGGCGGGTTCATCGCCTGCAATCGATGCGAAAAATTTGCCTCGCCCCGCACCTGCACCTCAGGAAACCCTACCGTCGACCCAGCCTCCCGAGCCTGCTCATGCCGATGTATCAGAGGTTCCACCCACGCCTGTTACGCGCCGCCCCATCGTGCGGGGCGTAACGGTCAATGCCGGCCCCGATACCGGCGTCGCGGCGTTCCGGCGAGGCAACATGGGTGTGGTCGTGTTCGACGATGCCGTCGCCCTCGACGATGCTGGCGACGAACGGACGATCACTCCCACGCTCCAGCAGATTCAGCGTGGCACGCTGATGACCCTGCCACTGGCCGATGACGAAACGCTTGCGCTAAGCCGAACCGAGACTGGCATCACCGTGACGATTGCCGACGCGACAGGAACATCTGCGGAAGCGACGGCGATCCCAACCGGCATTCAATACAAGATGAGCCGGCCTGGCCGAGTGATGGCGGTCAGCGATCCGATCTCGGGCCAGACCATGCTGATCGGAACGACGCGGCAGGCGAATGGTGACCATGCGAGGATAGAAGCACCTCGATCGGCGCCGGGTTACGTGATGTTGCCGACATGGCTCGGTATTGCCGTCGAGATCAGTTCGGAGAACATCGACCTCAAGGCATCTTTGGCTGGCTACACGCTCGCGATCGCGGACAAGGCAGCTACGAATACGACGGCGGCGGCTCAACCGGAAAATCGGTTTAACCTTCCGGTCGCTCCGGCTGCCGTCCTGGTTCGCCAGTTGAGTGCGCAGATGGTCAGTGCTGCAGCTGCCCCGCCTCGTAGTCGTGGGCCGGAGCGCGTTGCCGCTGCCCGGACCATGCTTGCATTGGGGATGTCTGCCGAGTCCGAAGCGCTCCTCAACCTCGCAGCGACGGACGACCCGGTTATCGCGCGTGATCCGAATACCGCCGCGCTTACCGGCGTCGCCGCGGTCCTGGCCGGCCGACCGGCCGAGGCAACCGGCCTCGACAACCCGGCCCTGCCGACTGGGGGAGATATTGCCCTCTGGCGTGGCCTGCGAGACGTCGCTTATGGCAAACCAGCCCCGGCGCTTGCCGGTGCATGGCCGCTCTTGTCTGCCTATCCGGACTTGATCAAGCGGCAGATTGCCCCGCCTGTTCTCGAAGCCGCCGCCGAAAATGGCGCTGAGATCCCTGCCCAGGAAATGGAGGGTCCTGATTTCGCACTGGCAAGAGCATTGAAGCTGGCGCATGACGGGAAGGTCGGGCCTGCGCTGGAAGCCTTTGATGCGATCAAGAACAGCAGAGATGAGCGCGCGTCGGTTCGGGCGACGATCGCTGCGGCGGAGTTGCGGTTGCGGACGGGGGCGGCCACGCCGGCCGAAACGGCCGAAATTTTGGAGCGTCAGACGGTGCGCTGGCGGGGAGGCGTGCAGGAATTGGCGCTGAGGCGCCGGGTCGCGGAAGTGCGGACGCAAGCAGGACAATGGCGCGCTGCGCTTGATGGTCTTACACAGGCAGAGACGATATTCCCGGAAAGCAAAGCCAATCTTTCCGAGATGAAGGCCAACGTCTTTCATGCATTGCTGTCCCAGCCCGGCCCTTCCGTCGCTCCATTGGAGGTGGTGTCCGTTGCGGGCGACTTCGCCGATGTCGTGCCCGAAGGACCGGATGGCGACAAATTAGCCGGACTTCTGGCCGAAAAGCTGATGGCGCTCGACCTGCCTCAGCGAGCGATTCCGGTGCTGAAAACCCTCATCAGCAAGAGCCAATCGCCCCTGGCACGCGCTGAATTCGGTTTTCGCCTCGCACAAATGGAGATCGATGCCGGCGACCCGGCCGGGGCGGAGGCGCATCTGACCGAGATGGACCTGTCCAACTTGCCCACAGATCGAGAGGAGCAACGGACAATGCTCCTTGCTCGTGCGAAAGCGGCGCAGGGGGATTTTGCTGGTGCGGCGACGGTGCTTCTGACGCTTTCGTCGAACGAGGCGAACGACATGCGGGCAAATTACTACGGTCGAGCTGGTGATTGGCAGAGAAGCTTGGAAACTCTCGATGCGATGGCAGCGACCACCCTGCCTGACACGGGCGCACTGAACGAAAAGCAGCAGGAGTTATTGCTGCGCGAGGTGACGGCGGCCGTTCAAGCCGGCAATAGCGCCGCGCTCAAGAGACTTGCCAAGTACGATGGGCGTCTGACATCGCCGCGCGCGGATTTGTTCCGGGTTCTTACGGTGACGGATGTGAAAAGCCCGGAAGACCTGCCTCGGGCCGCCCGCGAACTGACAATGACGAAAACATTTCCAGAACGGCTCAACGCCCTCAAGAAATAGGCAAAGCAGAAATCTGAGGGCCATCCTCATGCAGGCAAGGAGATGCGCCGCCATAAGGAACCATAATTTCACTTGTCAGGCAGAGTTTTTGGTATTATTTCCCCATCTCTTGGCCGAAGGGGGCGATCCCGCCCAACAGGCTATCTACTGGTTTGGGGGTACGTGATGAACGCACTTGCTCAACTGGGGATGGTCTCGGAATTTCCGAGCGAAAACCAGACGACGATTGCACTTGTTCCTGACGCTGCGGCTGAGGAGCGTAAGGACTACTTTATAGAACGTGACGGGATGCGGTTCGCTGGAACACATCTTCTGATCGACCTGTGGGATGCTGAAAATCTCAGCGACCCCGCATTGATCGACGTTGCGCTCAGGGACGCTGCACTGAGTGCCGGCGCAACGATCCTGCATAGCCATTTCCATCACTTCACGCCGAACGGTGGGGTATCAGGCGTAGTGGTGCTCGCTGAGAGCCACATCACTATCCACACCTGGCCGGAACGTGCGTTTGCCGCCATCGACATCTTCATGTGCGGCGCTTGTGATCCGCATGATGCGATGCCTGTGCTCCGCGCTGCATTCCATCCGAAGCGTGTGACGCTCAACGAAGAGCGGCGTGGTAAATTACTCTGAACGATTGGATTAATGAGGCGCTGTACCCTGGATGGGGTCAGCGCTTTCACCAAACCCGTGAACTTGCGAAAGTAACGTCTGATTTCCAGGAAATCCTGGTGTTTGACAGTTCTAGCCATGGTCGGGTTCTGGTTTTGGATGGCGCGGTTCAGATTACTGAAGCCGACGAATTTGTTTATCAGGAAATGATCGTTCATGTGCCGCTTTTGGCCCATGGCGCTGCCAAGCGCGTGTTGATCATCGGTGCGGGCGATGGTGGAGTGCTTAAGCGAGTTCTACAGCACAGTACGGTTGAATGTGCGGTGATGGTGGAAATCGATGGTGAGGTCATCCGCGTCGCTCGGGAATTCATGCCGTCGATTTCTGGCGATGCCTGGAATGACCCTAGGGCCACGGTGATCATCGGCGATGGTCTGGCCTACGTCTCCTCTGCTGCGTCTGCATCTTTCGACGTGATCATCGTCGACAGCACCGATCCGGCTGGCGTTGGCGAGGTGCTGTTCAGTGAGGCTTTTTATGCGGATTGCGCCCGGATCTTGGATGTTGGCGGGATAATCGTCAATCAAGCAGGTGTCCCGTTCATGCAGGGGAGCGAACTACTTCAGACCACTAAACGGCGCGCCACTGCATTCAGTTTTGTCACAGCGTACGTTGCTGCTGTGCCGACTTACGTTGGAGGCTTTATGACGCTAGGCTTCGCAACAAATACGCAGGGTATGGATCAGGTTTCAGCAGATGAACTTGCTCGTCGAGCTGAACGAGCGACGATAACCGATACTTCGAGTTATTGGACGCCTGATGTTCATCGTGCAGCGTTCGCACTACCACCATACATTCAGCGTCATATCAACGACGCCCTTAGCAACCCTTGAATTCAGGGCGCCGTTTGGCTGCAAACGAGGCTAGACCTTCCGCATAGTCCTTGCTCATGAGCGCATCTCTTCTACCTTCGGCAAGTGATTGTGCGACTGGTGCAGTCAAAGAGAGCGCTCCAGCAAGCGCCCGCAAATGCTGCTTCGCACTTGAGACTGAAAGTGGTGCATTACCGGCGATGCGGCCAGCCAATTCAAGGGTAAATTGCTCCAGCAGATCCGTCGTGACGAGATGATTGATCAGACCAACGGCCAGGGCGCGCTCCGCTTGAATAGGCTCAGCTGTAGCAAACATTTCGAGCGCGACGGCTGGTCCAACTCGGAGAAGAACATTTAGCAAGCCTTCGCCATCATAGGGCAAACCAAGCCGTGCTGGCGTGAAAGCAAACTGACTGCTCGTATCTGCAATGATCATATCGCACCGAAGAGCCAGATCAGTTCCACCGCCCCAGGTCGAGCCATGCACCATGGCAATGACTGGAACTGGGCAATTTGCGATCCGTCCAAACAGTGCTTGGAGCTGACCATTGCGTGCTAGGGGGTCATAGCCAGGAGTAAGCGCACGAATATCGAAGCCGGCACACCATACCGTCTGATCATCAGCTGCACGCAACACCACAACGCGCGTCTCTGGCGATATTGTATCGAAAGCACTAATCAGACTGGTCATCATGGTTTCGCTCAAGGCATTTCGCCGAGTGATGTCGCCCATGGTCATAGTCGTGATGCTGTTATCTGATTTTACAGAAAATACTGAAGTCATCTAGATGCATCCTTTCTCAAGCATCGAAGACCATTTATAAAACATCTGTTTTTGGTCAAAACTCTCGATTGCTTTTTGCTGGCAGTTATAGCCAAGAGTTAATCTCAGCTCAGGAGACTGGACCAAACGTAGCAATGCTTGTCCAAGAGCATTGTCATCGCATGGTGTGACGAAAGGGCGTTCTGCTAAAGGAAGCATCTCCGAGATATCACCGACATCCGTGGCAGCCACTGGTCGACCTGCCGCCATCCCTTCCAGCAGTGAGATCGGCATTTGCTCTGTATCCGACGAGATCGCGAATATGTCGAATGACCTGATGTGATCATGTGGCTCTGCGACATGGCCCGCGAAATGTATGCGGTCGGATAGAGCTAAGTCTCTGCTCAGTTGCATCAGTTTGGCACGTTGAGGTCCATCGCCAACGATTAGCAGTCGAGCTGGTGTCTGAGACGCTACGATATGAAAGGCGCGGATGAGCCGCCCAATGTTTTTTTCAGGTCGCAAAGCCGCAACTGTACCTATGATCGGTCCATCTCCGGCTTTATCGGAGGGCCATTCAACTTGCTGGCCGCTTGTCGAGAAACGGGCGAGATCCACACCGTTTGGTATATAATGCAACCGTGCAGGGCTGAGACGCCAGACTTGGGTAGCGATATCGAGCAGTGTTCGCGACGGAAGTATAATAGGGCAGCCACGTAATGCGACCCGGCGAAGCCAAACCCGCCGACGTAATTGCCGGCTCCGCTCCTCAGGGCCAAATCCGTCCTCTGCATGAATTTGGCGAATTAAACTGAATCGATTAGCCAGCGCCCATTCGATTGATCCGAAATTATGGGTAAGCAGGGTGGTTGGTGCATGTGCCTGTACCACACCACGAAACCGCTTTAGGTTTCCGAGAAGGTCGCCTTTGCGATTTTCCACAATAGGATATGTGGCTTTTACATTAGAGTTCAGTCTTTCCCGCGCCGTGATCACGCCGTCCATCGCGACAATCACATGGGTCCAACTTGAGCCAAGATGATTAGCAAGCGTAGTAAAACGGCTTTGTGCACCACCTACAGCGAAAGAAGGAAAAACGGAGAGAAGAAGTGATGGCATTGCTAAAACTGAAAATACAGGAACTCTGTCGTTCCGCCTAACGCCAGGATACCGACAAGCGCCAGTCCTCCCGCGACCATACCCCATCGTGCTGTCGGCAGCCAGTTTAACAGCTTATATGGATTTACATTGGTGCGACCAAAAGATGGCTCGTATTTGCTCATAATCTGCTGCGTATTTGGTGCAAACCAAACAATGAAAAATAACATGAATATCTGAAGCAATTTCGCATATGGAATTTCTTCTCCAGCACCATGTTTTCCGATCATCCCAAGTAGCAAACTTAGTGCACCTTCTGTCGAGGCGGCGCGAAAGAAAGCAAATGCCACGAGTGCAGATAGATATACTAACAAAACCTTGCCAGCATGAGTTAAGACAGACTTTAGAGAGGTGGGTGACGCCTTGTTTTTGGGAAGAGGAAAATAAATTCGAGCAGCATGGTTGATCGTTATATATGTTCCATGCAACAGGCCGAAAATAAAGTATTGCGTTCCTGCACCATGCCAAATTCCAGCAAGTGCCATTGTAATCAAAGTTGGACCGGCAATGAGGGAAATGAACCCGCCTGGTTTAGCCGAGGCCCGGCGTGAGTTATCAAAGCCATGGCGATCACGCCAACGAGTAACGTATAGAGCGATTGGGCTAAATATGTACATAGTAATAAAACGCGTCAGCGTAATGTGGAACCGCTGCCAGTAATCGATAACTGTTGTAGCCTTATAGGGCGAGTTAAAATTGACTGGAAAGCGAACATTAAACATCCTAGCCAGCCCGATCGCCATATCTGAGTAGCCCGAGAAATCAAAATATAGCTGTAAAGAATATCCAATAACTGCATACCAAGCAGTGATGAAACCAGCTGTTTCGGGATGTGAGAAATTTAAGGCGACATCAGATGCTAGGGGATCTGCGAGAATAACCTTTTTAGATAAGCCAATCGCGAATATCGCGAGACCGACAGCAAGATTGCTGCGGCTGAACCGATATGTCGTGGTATCCGCAAACTGCGGTATCATCTCGCGATTATGGAGAATAGGACCGGCAATAAGGTGAGGAAAGAATGTAACGAATAACATGTAGCTTAATAAATCGCGGGTTTTTGCAACGCCCTGTTTGACGTCGACGAGATAACCGATTTGGGTGAAAGTAAAGAATGAAATCCCGAGAGGAAGGATAATCTCCCGCCATGATTTTCCAGCAAACGAATCGAATCCGAGAAAATCTACTAAACTAGCTGCATACTTAAAATAAAATAAAGCAGAGATATTAGCGGTGATACTGATAATTAAAATTAAAGTCTGAGTTTTTGGGCGATTTGTTGTGAAAGCAAGTGCTGATCCGGCTAGATAATTAAATGCAATGGAGCTAAGTAATATTGGAAGAAAATCTATGCGCCAATATGCATAGAATGCAACAGACGCCAATATAAGCCAAACGCGCCCGCCTATTTTACTTTTGCCAGCTATCAGCCAAAACGCTATTAAAGAGATCGGTAAAAATAGAAATATAAATGGAAGAGAACTAAAAATCATTTTTTATTCAAGCTTTTTTTGCTAATTTTTGCTTGATCAATAATATGAGTTCGCCGACATTCTTAAGCTCCTCCATCTCGGCTGCCTGAAACTTAATTCCAAAGCGCTTTTCAAGTTCAACTACGATGAAAATGTGATTCATCGAGTCCCATCCCTCTACATCTTCGGCCGTAGTTTCTGGTGTAAGTTCAATAGCATCGTCTTCTAACACTTGACGAAAAACCGCAGTCAGTATGTCGTTGATATCAGCATCAGTCATTTTGAATCCTTGTAAAATATTACTGTCCACTTTTGATTGATGCGTGCTCGGTAGTTATAAAAGTTTTTAATGGTTTGAAGTTAATTAGGTCTAAAGCCCAAGTTGTTGCACCACTGGATTCCTCCGACCTTAACGAGAAACCAAATCTTCTATACACATCGCGGACCATGTTGTTTTTTGCACTTGGAATATATTGTCCTACCAAACGAATGGCACCGAGACGTCTGGCTTCCAAGACAATTAAGTTCAGTGTCTCCTCTTCCATACCGCGACCGAGAACACGACAACTCATCAGCCATATGTTAATATGGATAGTGTGAGTATTTTTGTCAGTTTTACCTACAACAATGGCAATAATACCATTATCTCCAAACTGATCGCAAAGACGAATTTGAAGTGTTAGATCTGAGTCATTTTCAATGAAATCACTGACTTGTTCGCTAGTGACACGGCAAGTTGTCAGGTTAAACTGGTTAGTTTTGTTAATCAGCTGAACAATACGTGAGTGGCCAATATAATCAAAACGACTCCAAATTGCTTTCATCTCAAGACTACGAAGATATCCTTCCATATCGGTCGCATTGCTCATCAAGTCTTCGCGTGCGACGTTCTGGTTATAGAGCTGAGTTCTTTGTCCATCTTCTGTGGTAAGCAGGAGCGCTTCGAAGAATCCGGCATCGGCGATACAGGAAGCGTACTGAGTTGGATCTTCAGGGAGTTCAGGAACCTCAACCATCGGCAATTCGCGTCGAACGACCGATCTTTCGGCTGGATTGTCGTCAGCAAAAACTAAGCTGTCGAGCCCGATATTCAATCGATGTGCTATCTCTCGAAGGTTTGTTGCTTTGTCTGTCCAATTAGCAACGAAGCACGCAATGTCATCGCGTTTCAACGCCATCTCAGGATGTTTGTTGAATGGTTCTAATGCGTTGATTTCATCGTTTTTGGAGCAAACGGCGAGAATGATACCACGACGGCCGAGGTCGCGCGCATATTGCTGGAATGCAAGATGGGCTTCACCGCGTGCGCTTCCCTGACCAAGTTTGATACCTGCCAGCCCGTCGTCACCAACTACACCGCCCCACAAAGTATTATCGAGGTCCAATACGAGGCATTTGCTCGAGCGACCCTGGTCAGCAGCAAGAAGCCGGGCAACTAGATCACCGTATAGCGCTGTCGCTTGGGGATGAATCTCCTGCTTTGCACGGTGCCATAATGCAGGGTCGTGCCAGGCCATCATCCCATCCAGTGCGGCTCGGTCATCAAGCGCGATCAGGTCGACACCGATCGCATCTGCGCGAACACGCAGCAAAGTGCTGAACTCTCGAAGAGCGGCGTGTCTGGATCCGGCAAACCGATGCTCGTTGTTACCCAGGAGCGGTAGAAAAACTGGGAGAGGTATATTTTGGAGGATCTGAGCAGAGAATTTGCGCTTCGCGGTTAGCCATTGCGCTTCAAGCTTGTCGAGAATACCGCCGAGCGTGACTGTCACGGCCTCCGGTGTGGCCATCAAGCCTACTCCCTGCAGCAAGTGGTATGCATCCAGGGCGAACAGGACGGCATTGGGTGCAAAGCCATGAAGGCCGGATGCTGGATCGATTAATTCCTGCGCGTATTGTCCGTAATCTGGTGTGTATGTATCGATCCAAATTGAACGGCGAAGGCCACCCACCCTGATTCCCGCCGCCAGGTGATCCACTGTCGATGCCCCCAGGATCGCAAGGCGGACAGGTTTAGTCGCTAAATCCTGTGGTGCGGTTTGAAGGATCTTTTTACGCTTGCGGTCGAGTTGCATGGTCTGCATCGCCGAAAGTCGACTCCGCGACAAAGCGACGACCTCGCTCCAAGCAACAGCTTTGGCACCGTCGCGCATTTCCATGGCCGCGAGCTGTTCAGCCCAACGTGGATTGTGTGCCAGCCAATGAAGATCGGTTCCGTGCATCTTAGGTTCAGGTTAATCCAAACGGGTTTATAGAGACTTAAGAAGGTACGGTAAGACGCGTTTTCCACGTGTTGCCGGATTATGGCGTTTCGCAGTTAGGGGAGGGCGGCATGTGCGGCTTCACTGGTATCTTTCATTCTGAGGCGCAAGGCGAGATCGACGCCGGGTTGCTGCGACGCATGAACGATGCCATCGCATATCGCGGGCCAGACGGCGATGGCTTCCATATAGAGCCCGGCGTGGGTCTTGGGCACCGCCGGCTATCGGTTGTCGATGTCGCCGGTGGCGGTCAGCCGATGTATAATGAAGACGCGTCTGTAGTCATTGTTTTCAATGGTGAAATCTACAATTTTCCCGAACTTCGCCCAAAGTTGCAGGCTCTTGGACACGTATTCCGGAATCGGTGTGACACCGAGGCGGTGATCCATGCTTGGGAAAGTTGGGGGCCGGATTGCCTTCTTCACCTATCGGGAATGTTCGCGTTCGCATTGTGGGACCGGCGACAAGGTACGTTGTTCATCGCACGGGATCGGCTGGGCAAGAAACCGTTGCATTACGGCAAGACGCTTGAGGGAAACCTTGTTTTCGGGTCTGAGCTTGCGGCGTTGGCTGCTATCCCAGGCTTATCAAAGCGCATTGATCCTGAGGCCGTCGATGATTTTTTCGCGTTGGGCTACGTACCGGATCCACGCACGATCTATAGCGCGATAAGGAAATTACCGGCGGGTCACTACCTCCTCCTTCGGCACGGCGATGCGCTGGACCCGAAGCGTTATTGGGAGCCGCCAACGCAATCATCTCCGTGCGAGGAGGGGGAGGCAATCGAGCAAGTGCGAGCTTTGCTGGCCTCCAGCACACAAAAACGTCTGATGGCGGATGTTCCGCTGGGGGCCTTCTTGTCCGGTGGCGTCGATAGCAGCGCCGTTGTAGCTGTGGCATCGCAGCTGCAAGATGCACCGCTTGCTACATTCACGATCGGATTTCCAGGAGCGGAAGACGAGACGCCCTTGGCCAGGATGATGGCGGCACGATACGGAACCGACCAGCATGAAGAGATAGCCCGGCCTGACTACCTGGATGCCGCACGGCGTCAGGCGCATGTGTTCGGTGAGCCATTCGGAGATTCATCGTCCGTACCGACTGAGGCGGTATGCGCGCTTGCTCGTCGCAGTGTGACTGTCGCCATCTCTGGTGACGGAGGGGATGAGGTATTTGCTGGATACAGACGATATCGATTTCATCAGTTGGCCGAGTCGGTCAGATCACTTGTGCCAGCCGGAGTGCGGCGATCCGTAATCGGCGAACTCGCACGATTGTATCCCAAGATGGACTGGGCGCCACGGTGGTTGAGGGCTAAGCACACGCTCACTGAATTAAGCTTAGACAGCGCACTCGGATTTTATCGAACGATTGCGAAGGTCCACCATGATCAGCGCCGGGCACTTTTCTCCTCGTCGCTTCGTCGTGAGTTAGGCGACTATGATCCGGCTCATCGGGTGAGTGCACTGATGGATCGCTGCGATGATGAGGATAGTCTGCTTCAGGCCCAGTTCGTCGATGTCGGCTTGTATCTTCCGGGCGACATTTTGACCAAGGTTGACCGCACCAGCATGGCTCATTCCCTTGAGGTGCGCGCGCCGTTTTTAGATCACGACATGGTGGAGTGGGGTATGGGATTACCAGCCTCACTGAAACTTAGGGGAGGTGAAGGCAAATGGGTGCTGAAGAAAGCGCTGGAGCCAATCGTCCCAAAGGAAATTCTCTACCGACCGAAACAGGGGTTTGCCACCTCACTAGCGCATGTCTTTAGGGAAAATCATGAACTCTTAAGCGCTCGCTTACTCGGGCCGATGATGGCGCAATCGGGCTTATTCGATCTCACCTCCATAAACCGTGCTCTTGAGGAGCATCTGTCGGGTCAATTTAACCATGCAGGCGTGTTATGGCTTC
This sequence comes from Vaccinium vitis-idaea, assembly GCA_963854785.1. NCBI lineage: Eukaryota > Viridiplantae > Streptophyta > Magnoliopsida > Ericales > Ericaceae > Vaccinium > Vaccinium vitis-idaea. Next base: position 10,643 of record CAWLAL010000194.1, on the reverse strand, counting down.
TTCTGACCTTCGAAGGGTTTTTGGCATACGCAAATGAATGCGGCACCGCTGAGACGGCGATCGCTGCGTAGGCTCAAGTCTCTAAATTGCACATTGCTTCATTGTAAGAACATGATATGAGCGTGGGATATGATTTTGGGAGTTGTGGATGGCCTCGCCACCAACGGCCGGCGCAACTAAATGGGTCAACGGCAGAACTGCGGATCCGTCACGCGATAAATTCCGTGTCAAAATCTTAGTCGAATTATGGCGGAGCAACGGATCACACAGGCAAGCCTGGCCCGCACGATGCAGGTATCCCGTGTTGCAGTTCATGCATGGATTTGGGGAACGTGCTTCCCCGAGACATCTCGACTGATCAAACTTGCTCAGACACTCAATGTCACAGTCGGGGACTTGCTTGAGGGTGATTTACAAAAGTCGATAATGCTGGATGTTTCCTCAAATGAAGAGATATTACTTCTAAGCGCGTTCAGGCAATTACCTAATATGGAACGGTTAAGTCTGCTTGCAGATGCATATGAACTATCCGCGCGTGCAAAAAATCAAATCGAATGATGAACAACAAGATTAAGCATTAGAAACCACTTGACGAAATATCTTCACTTGACCAGCAGTTGTTGATTTCCAATCGAATGCCTCGGCATATTTTCGCGTGCAGGATCGAGGTAGACGAGTTTGATATAACCTCTTAATTGTATCAGCAAAACACAGTGGAGTATTTTCTTCTACAATTAGTCCTGCAGCGAGTTCAGTAACGACCTCTGGATTGCCTGGGATATTACTTGCAACTACTGGCGTGCCACATGCCATTGACTCGAGAAGCACATTTGCCCAACCTTCCCGGCTTGATGCAAGCACTGAAACATCCCCGCCAGAGTAAAGCCGAGCTAATTCAGTGTGAGGATGGGATCCATAAAAAATAATGCGATCAACAAGGACTTAGTTGAGTTGCCAATGCATGAAGATTAGATTTTTTCCGGGCCATCACCAACAATCACTAATATCCAGTCGGGAAGATATTGAAGTGCCTTGATTGTTATATCATGGCGTTTTCTTTTGATCAGATGGCCTACGGAAACGATTACCTTTTTTGTAGCACAGTTCCAACTCTTACGGGCAATAAGGGGGCTTAGTGGCTTAAACTGCTCTAAATCTATACCATTACGTAAAACAGTAATTTTTTGTTCCGGTGCTCCAAGTGCAGCCATTGCGACCCTTCAGTCCAGCACTTACTGAAATTAAAGCTGCAGCATTCAGCATAGCCCAACGAATCATCTTTCCAGGAAGATGAAAGCTTGGAAATTGGGTTATATCGGATCCTCGTGCTGTAAGCACAACTGGCTTTTTAAAGAGCCGGCCGAGGGCAACGGCGGCAACTCCATCAGGAAAGACATAATGAGAATCGATAGCATCAATGTCGAGCCCATTGGATCTGAGGCGTCTCATCATGAGCACACCGGTTAAAAACAGACCAACAGGTGCTAATGACATTCCAACACGCGGTAAAACCAGATAGCGAGGATGATAAACCTGAATACCGCTGCGTTGCTCCTGCCGATTTGCCTCAGCATGTTTTGCCCAGTCTCCGAATCGCGGAGAGCGGCTTGGAAACCAGGGGACTGGCGCGACCACGGTGCTCGTGGCCTCCCCAGATGCTATTAGATGTCGTAGACGATTTTCTACAAAGATACCGTGGTTTGGACGGCCATGATGCGGAAACAGCGTCGTGAATGTCAGTAACCTGATGGGCCGATCCAGACATACGGGCGACTGATCGCAGTTTGGAGCTGTAACGGACTTTGAAAGGCTATTTTCCTCATGAAATTTATTAGCCATGTTAAGGCTTTGGTCTCGTTAGATCAGTCAATAACGTCTGAGCTGCTGCTCGATCATCAAAGGTCTGCTCACTTGCGAGAAGCGGACGTAAAATTTCGATAGCCTCTGCGGGACGTCCGGTGTCTTTGAGGACTACAGCAAGGTGGTAGCGAATCGTACCATTCTGCGGTCTTGCAGTGGCTGCTGATTGCAACAGCGGCAAGGCTTTCAGCGATTCACCTTTTTGGGCTAAAATCCAAGCAAGAGTGTCAGCTACTTCCGGCGTTGGCGCTTGCTCGAATGCTCGCTGTGCATATTCCTGTGCTCGAGCATCACCTTTTTGCTGGTAAATCCATGCGAGATTATTCAGGGCGACGAGGTCGGTTGGCTGAGCTTTCAGCGCGATCTGAAGGTTTTTCTCGGACGACTCGTAGCGATGGGCGGTGATGTCAAGTGTTCCAAGTAATTGGGCAACGGCTGGATCATCCATGTGAGTGCTTTGCCATTTAAGCAATTCAGCCGTCGCACTATTAGGATCTCCAGCTGCTGTTAACGCCTGTGCAAGTGCAACTACAAGAATCGATGATGGGTTTTTCCTATATTCGTCTTGAAACGTAGTGACTGCTTCCTTGAATCGTTGAGCACCCATGTAGATGCCGCCTTTAAGGCTTGCAGCAGACGGCATGTAAGAACTGTTTGCCCTAAGCTTGTCGGCAGTTTCTAAACCAGAATCCAATCCTTTATCGATCAGATCAATTCGTACGCGTGCTTGGAGCAAAGGTAAATTATTTGGTTGACGCTGAATGGCGGCGTCGAGTGTCCGCCGGGCGCCATCAAAATCTTTTAGGCGAGTGAGAAGGTCAATATCAGTCAAGACAGCATTAATGTTACTCGGATCTGCTGCAACAAGTTCTGCGAAGCTCTGCTTCGCCGCTTCATCTGGCCTGCTGCGAGCTGAATGCTGCCTAGAGTTGATAGCAATGCAACAGGAGTTTTACCTGCCACAGCAGCTGTTCCAATGACATCTAAAGCTTTCGTGTATTGCTGCATTCTTGCATAAAGCTGAGCTTCACCGTTAATTAAACCAAGGTTAGTCGGATCTGCTTTTCTTGCGCGTTCGGCCGCGTCAATCGCCTCAGGGCCTCTGCCTTGTTGTACCAACAGTTGAACATAAACTGTGAGTGCATCCGACTGGGCGGGCATTTTTTGCAGGATAGCTTGTAGGATTTCTAGCGCTTCATTTGGCCGATTGAGTTGTATTAAAACCTTAGCTTGGTTCAGCCTTGCCCCAACTGCATTCGGGAATCGATCACTTGTCTGGCTAAATGCCGTCAGTGCTCCTTGGGGATCAAGGCGAGCAAGCCGTAACAGGCCTGTCAGATTGCCGACGGTTTCGGTCTCGCCAGTTTGCTGTCGTAATTGGTCTAGAGCTTGTTGGGCACGCTCAAGCTGTCCAAGGCGAAGTGCGGTCGCTACAAGAGCTTCACCTGCACCTGGTTGTGTCGGCGAAATCTCAAGAGAGCGCTGTAGATCGGACGCTGCTCCAGAGAGGTCGCCCACCTGGAGGCGAGCTGACGCAAGACGAGCCAACTCAGTTGGATTTTGAGCAATCTTCGATGCTTGTTGAAATGTGGTCTCTGCATCCCGAGCATTTCCGCTCATAGCGTAAGCACGACCGAGAAGATCCAGTGTCTCAGGATCTCGCTGGCCACTTTGGATTGCTTTTAACAGGTAAGGGATAGCTCTTGCAGGGTGCTGCGTCGCGAGCTCGATTTGAGCAAGCAAACGAACTCCATCTTGGTCACCTTGAACCCGGTTCATGTATGTCGTGATGATATCTTCAGCCTGGCCATTTTGGCCAAGTCGGGCTTTCACCATGGCTTTAAAGTAGAGACCTCGTTGAAAGCGATCGATTACAGGATCAATACGCTGTAATTCGGAGTCAGCTTCCCCGAACTTGTTTTCACGGATCAGAAGAACAGCATTTACAAACCGGGCTGGAATGTTCTTAGGATCGCGAGCGATAACCGTCTCAATATCTGCTTTTGCCTCTGCATCTTTGTTTAGGGCGAGAAGCATTGCTCCTCGCTCTACAAGCAGATCCAGGCGGGTAGGGGCTCCATCGATTGCCTGCGTTAACTGGGCAAGTGCGCCGGGTCGATCACCTTTGGCCAAAAGGAGATTGGATTTAAACTGTAGTGCGTCAGTACGCATTGGTTCGATCGCAAGCGAGCGATTTATCTCATCCAGAGCATGGTCGAGATGTCCATCCTGTTGCGCAAAAACGGGAGGCTACAAGGTGCACTTCAGCATTCTGCGGAGCAAGACGTTCAGCCTCTGCAAGCGTCGCCGCTGATGCGGAGATATCTTTCAAGCCGCGTTGCGCCACTGCCCGGGTCATCAGGTAGTAAGCGGTCTGCTCAGGTGTGGTTCCTGTTTCGGGAACCTGTTGTAAAATTTCTACCCACTTGCTTTGGCGCATATACGCTTGGCTGAGAACAGCGATTGAACTTGCCTGATCCCACTTCAGGTTCATGGCTTGCCGAATCTCGTACTCGGCTGCAATCGCATCGTCATTGGCAATATACAACTGTGCAAGTAGTGCATGAGCTTCTGCGTTTGATGGATCATCGCGAACTGCAGTCCTTAACTGAAGCCCAGCACTGCGATAATCGTTTTTTGCGAGCAGGATTTTTGCTTGTTGGAGAGGATCGCGGTGTTGGACGATATACCATCCGCCACCCAATGCGGCAGCTAAGAGCACAACAGTCGACGTGAGCAGTATCTTCTTCATGGCTAGCCTTAGGTTACCGTAGATTTGATGGAATTATCTGTCTCGATGTCAGATATCGCAGCGGTAATTCCGTGTGTTTCAAGGAGAGCATAAAGTGTGGGACGACTAATCCCTAGAAGGCGAGCTGCTGCCGACATGCGACCGTCGCTGCGGGTCAATGCTTTCTGAATGACGTTTCTCTCTGCCCGAGCACGTGCATGTCTTAGGTCGAAAGACATGGGATCTTCAGATAAATTTGAAAGCTCGAGATCAACTGCAGTTATGAGCTTTCCCTCAGACATAAGAACAGCACGCTTCAGTCTATTTTCAAGCTCACGAATGTTCCCTGGCCATTCATGACTAGCCAGTGCAGCCATGGCACCATCAGTAAATCCGCGAATATTTTTATTATATTCGCGGTTATATCGTCCTAAGAAAAATTTAGCTAACAAAACAGAGTCGCTGCCTCGGTCGCGAAGCGGTGGAATTTTCAGCGTTATTGGATTAAGGCGGTAATATAAATCACTACGGAAGCGACCGGAATCGACTTGTTCCTGCAGAAACAGATTTGTTGCTGATACGATTCTAACATCCACTTGGATGGATTGACGTCCGCCGATGCGCTGGACTATCTGATCTTGTAGAAATCTAAGTAGCTTAACCTGGAGTTGATGTGGAAGATCACCAATTTCATCGAGAAAAAGTGTGCCACGATTCGCAAGTTCAATTTGCCCCTGAGTTTGCTTTACGGCACCCGTAAATGCTCCACGCTCATGACCAAACAACTCACTTTCGAGAAGATTTTCAGGTATTGCACCGCAGTTAAGCGCTACAAACGGATGACGGGCGCGCGATCCCAAATCGTGCAAAGCACGCGCTAAAGCTTCTTTCCCAGTTCCACTTTCACCAAGAAGAAGAACAGAAACATTCGCACTCGCTAACTTTTCGATGTCGCGGCAAATCTTCAGCATGTTCTCGTCGGCCGTGACAATCCTCTTGATTGGGCCTGGACCTACTGCATCCACGAGGCGACGATTATCTTCCTCTATGGTCCATAAACGTGTCCCGCGCTGGACGATAGTATTGAGGACTTTGATATCGATCGGCTTTTCACAAAAATCGTAGGCACCTGCGGCAATTGCACGCAGGGCGTGAGTGCGATCATCGTGGCTTGTAGCCACAATGACTTTCATGTCTCGGCTTATGCGCGTCAGGCCGCTTAAGGTAGCAAAGCCCTCGCTGACTCCATCTGGATCGGGAGGTAATCCAAGATCAATGATGCTGAGTGGTGGACGTTCTTTCTCAGCGGTCGCCAACGCCTGCTCACGGTTATGGGCAAACAATATCTGACATTCTGGAAAGGCCCATCGATATTGACTACACAGCCCGAGGTCATCTTCAACGATCAGTAGCTTCGGCTTTTCGGTCACACCGGTCTCCAACGCCATCTTCGAGATATCACCCTTCCAGTTGGGACGGAACTTGATCTGACCTAGTCAACAATATCCTCATTGTAGTGCCGATACCTTGCTCACTGGTTACCAAAAGCTGCCCTCCAGCTTCTTCGATCAATTCTCGGGCCTGAAACGCCCCTATTCCCGATCCTCCCTCCTTAGCCGTTTTAAAAGGCTTAAATAAGTCGTCGCGGATGAATTCTTCCGACATTCCTGGACCATGATCAACGACGTCAACAACGACCTGCTTTGCTTCATGATGTAATCGAAGCTGTATCGACTGTCCTGGTGCCGCTTCTGCCGCGTTGTTGAGAATATGTGTCACCGCCGTATCAAATGCATCAGGACTCATGGCCACTGCGCCGGTAGAACCATCATGAATGATCGTCACGCCGATTTTTCGCAGTCGCTGATAGGCAATAGCCAAAGCTTCCAATCTTGGAAGTGGCGTGATGGAAGTTGGTGCTTGTCTAGTCTCAGGTTCATCTAATCTCTTTAACAAACCACCGATCTTCTCAACTGAAGCTCTTACTGTTTCAAGCATATCAGACTGGAATTCAGGATTGGAAATATGAATCTGAGCATTACTCAATAAAAGTGCAAGTTGACTCGATACGTTTTTGATATCATGAGCAACAAAGGAAAATCTTTTCCCATAATCATGCAAATTGCGAGTTTGCAAAACCACCTCAGTAGCACGTTGCTCTGCGATGTAAGTCGCGACCTCTTGACCTAAAATTTGGAGTAGATCAAAAACCTCTTGATCCAAGTGGAAACTGACTCTCGGTGGTCCAACCAAAACAATTCCGATTGTATTCTCTAACTGTCGAAGAGGGATTGCAAGCCAAAGAGGTCCAAGAATTTTAAGAGGATCTAAGCTGCTATCTGTAGTTATACTTTGGGAAATTTCGATGATTTGAGAATCGGTGGTGCTTAAGGTAACCAACTCATTAGATGCACTTAGGCTTGTTGTAGAAGGCATATTCCAAGAGCCTGCCCAGAACATTGCACCGGAGTCTTGGTCCAGCAAAAAAAGTGCACCGCAGGGGCTGTTGACGACATCTGCAACTGCCCGAATTGCTCTGTGCGGAAGGCTTGTACGTTCGATTGTTTTGGTTCCTGAGAGCGTCCCAATGCATTCAAGCCATTCCAAACGGTAATCGAATCGATCGGCGAAGAAATGCCTTGTAACAACTCGTTGAATTATTGAGCGGGCAGATTTTGAGCTTAGAAAGAGTAGCAATCCAATGATGCCAGCGAATATTAAGCTAAGCTCTGCAACCCACCCCAAGGTATTGTCAAAACGTCTCAGCACCTCGCCCGCTAAGGCTAGTGCTAACAACACTGAGCCGCTCAGCACCAGCGTCGCGCTATGAAAAACGGCTGCTCGAGACAACCGTATCGGCTTTCGCCAGCGTTCACCACGTGAAGCTGCAATCGTTAGAAGCGGTGCTACCATAATGGCCGCAACAATTCTGGCACTGATAAGAGCCGTTGACGGCGCTAAGAAAAGCACCGTATCAGCAGAAACTAAAATATCAAAGCAAGCAAGGCCGCCTAATAATACACAAGGGATCGCGATATGCCATCGAGTATTTTCTGGCAGATTTAGATACAAATTTTCAATGAGCAGAAGTTCGAAGACGCAAATAAATAATCTAGCAACTATAGGTAATGAATAAAGTGTATATACAGCTGACTCTGGACAATAAATAGAGTAAATAATTCCTAAAATAAAAGTAAATACTGCAGCGAATTGAAACCCTAAAATATGCCAACGTCCACCTACTTGGCTTTTACAATAAAAAAATAGAAGATAGGTATACCAGGATAAGATGCGCAGCAAGTCTATAAAACCAAATAATCCCTCCATCGAGAAATGATTTGTAAATGCACTTAGAAATGACCAAATTGCAGTTATGCTGCAACATGCTGCCAATAAGCCATTCAGAATATTTCTAGATTTCAATAAAACAAAAGCTGCTAATAACACATAAACTATAGAGCAAGTCAAAGAAAGATATAGATTTAATTCCATCTATATAATCCTTATGTTTTTCTTACCGAGCTCCCTCTTGTAGTAAAATCACACGTATCGTCGAGAGCAAAATCAGTATGTCTAAGAATAAGCTGCGGTTTTTAACATAATACAGATCGAACGTGAGCTTGGCGCGAGCATCTTCTACCGAAGCGCCATAGGGATAGTTCACCTGTGCCCAACCAGTCAGGCCGGGTTTGACGCGGCAACGCTCGCGATAGCGCGGGATTACACTTTCAAGCTGCTCCACGAAGTGTGGCCGTTCTGGCCGGGGACCGATGAAACTCATTTCACCCCCTAAAATATTAAACAGTTGGGGAAGCTCATCGATTCGTGTTTTACGCATGAAGGACCCTAGCCGAGTGACGCGAGGATCCCGCATTTGCGCCCAACGCGGCCCCTCTGCCTCTGCGTCAGTCCGCATGCTTCTAAATTTGAAGAGAGTGAAAACCTTGCCGTTTAATCCAACTCGCTCCTGACGGTAAAATATCGGGCCTGCGCTCTCCATGCGTACGAGCAATGCCACCATGCACATGATGGAAGTGTCGACACAAGAAGGGTAACACTCAACAAGATATCAAAACTGCGCCCAAACATAACTGCAATTTTAGATTCTTTGCGCTGGTCGAGCTGACTTGGAAGTGAATTTTGATCACTTGAAATGTCTACCCGGCGAAAGTTCTCTTCCCAAAACTCAGCTTCACTCTGAAGCCTTACACCCCGACTGTGATATTCAGCAGCAATAGCTGGCAACATCATCGGAGTTTCCCCAACAAGAACAAGTGTTCTGATCCTTGAGGCACTCAGAGCTAGTGCAGATGCTTCTTCAGGACGAAAAAGGAAAACCTCTAGAAAACCTTTTTTCTCTGCTCGTATCGTAGCTGCGATATTTTGGTTTGATTCCAACCGATCACTGCAATTCGATGAGCGAATAAACCGGCACGGGTCGCAATCATGAATATCAAGCGAGTCAAGAAGAGGCATAGAGACCAAAGGACTATGATTTTTAACGGCCGCAGTGAATCGTATCCAACTGGTAGATACGTACTCAGGCCAGCCATTTGCAAACCAACCAGACTGCCGGAAAAGATAGAAGTGCTGCAAGGATTGTAGATTTAATTAAGATTTTCAGTTTGAGAAAATCTGAGGACGATAGATTCCTATGACAAAGGCTGTAAAACCTACCGTTAAGGCGGAGGCTAAAGCTGGGTTGACCGATGCGAAGCTTATCGCTCCGGTGGTCGGCGTTACCAAGATGAGCGTGAGCGCGAACGTGAGGACCAGTTCAATGACCCACAGCGCGAACATTTCCGGAGCCACGTGGCGACCGACGAAATGCACCCTCATGATCCAACCATAACCATATTATCCTCAACACCCACTGGCAGGATCAAGATAGCTCAATCTCCTAAGCAAATCCTTAACCAAGGCATGGCAGTGTGGCGGAACCACGGCACGAAGTGACATAACAGAACATGATCTGCTCGAAAATGACACAATACGGGCGTTTTCTCGGGACATCGTGGCTTTGGTAGGCTCAGCCCTCTCGCCTCGACTGCAACACAATCATGACGTAGGATTGAACGAGATGCGGCTTGAGTCTCTTACGTGTCTTGGGCGGAGGACGAGAATGCAATCGAGTTATTCATCGCCCCGAACAGGGTTGGAGTAGGCCATGTCCGATCGATCGGATCACCTTATAGAGCGTGCTGCCGCGTTGCTGCGAACAGCCAATGCTGGTCATGTCGTTGGCAAGAGTTCGGAGGGTGATGCAGCGCCGTCGCTATCGAGCGAGCCCATGTCAGCTGGTCAGCCAATGCCAGCCTCGTTATTGACCATACCGCGACCAGGTACTGGAACAGCAAGTCGGCCTAAATCTGCCGTGACGCGTGGCATGAGCGTCTCAGATCTTAGAGCAACGTCTACTCAACCAATTGTGGGGATCGCGGCACTCGAGCAGGCCGGGCTCATGGTTGCACGGCAAATCGGACTCGTACTACTGAAGAGTACAGGATCGTGATCGGACGAGTCCTAAGGGCTCTTCACGAAAAACACGAGACTCAGTTCGTGCTCGGAGCGGACGCATCGCCAAATGTCGTTATGATAACCAGCGCGCGGACCCGGCGAGGGAAAGAGTTTCACCTCATTGAACCTTGGTGAAGCATCGCGCAGAATGCTGGGGAGAGCATTCTTATCGTAGATGTGGATGCCAAAAATAACTCTTTGAGCGACATGCTCGGCCTTTCAGGCCGCAAGGGGTTCTTGGATCTCGTCGCTGATCCAATTTGTTGCCAGATGATCTGATCGTTCCCAGCGAGTTGCCAAATCTGTTTTTTCTTCCCTTGGGTACACGCTCTATCGTGCGGGATCCGGAGAATGGGATCGGGTTTGAGGAGCGCAGATTGACGCCCTCAATCAAACTTCTTGCGCAGCGGTTTTCGCGCAGTGTCATCATGCTTGATGCACCTCCTTGCCTATCCACAAGCGACCCGCACACATTGTCGCCAGCAGTGGGGCAGGTGGTTCTTATCGTCGAAGCAGAACGCACTCAGAGGAATGA
>CAWLAL010000193.1:0-15945 GCA_963854785.1 Vaccinium vitis-idaea | reverse complement strand
CGCAAGAATCATCCCAGATCAGAATGGGAAATGAGAAATTCGATGTAGTTGACGCGATGGCGGTATTGGACCTATGCACCGATCACTGGGCGCGCTGTACTGACACAGATTAGGACAATAACCTTGTAGAAGGTCTGACAAAAGCAGATGCTAGTGTGGACGTCGTATTAGAATTCAGCTAGCTTGATCAAGGATCTGTTGCGAATGGTGAGCACACTACGCAGAACGACGCGGCGATAAAAGGTACAGTCACCTCGCGAGCATGCGTTACAATGACAACTAACGTTCGACAGATCGACGCATAACTCTATGGCTCAAACTACCACGCCTCAGCCTCGATACGCCAGTCGGCAATCTCGCTGATACCGTTAAGGATCTTAAAGACGTGGAGGCAATGTTTTCTCGGATTACATCTGCTTGTGACGTCCCTACAATGACTTTATGCATTCAATCTGACATCGCTCGACTCAAGCAGGCGTAGCAGATCATAATCGACACGGGTGCTAGTACTTATCCTTCGAAAGGATCCGATTTTGATGGCGCAATATGCAGACTTAAGAATATGATAAGTTCATGGAATCTCTTCCACCAAATGGCACGCTACATGACTGGAATCAAACGTTTAGTTGTATCCGAACTGGAGAGGATGAAAGTAGATATTAGTGCAGCCGAGCAGCTCTTGTTACACTAATATTGTATGACCGAACTGTCAGTAACACGTGCACGATAAGCAGCGTACAGTGTAGGGATCCTTTGGTAGCTAGTAACAGTCCTAAGCATTCTTCTGTTGCAGGTACATCCACATTAGTACACGTCCGCTCGAGCATCGCTTTACTAGCTAGGATGCTACGATCTAAGTGCACACTCGAACGACGTAGTAGAATAGTAGAAAGGTATCCCTTGTCCGAGGGGACCCTAGGTCGGGACCACGAGCTCTGAACTCTGGACGACTGGCTAGCTAGCTAAGCCGTCACGCTGGCAGATTACGCAAGATATAGCCGTCTAGGGACCTGTTCTCGACGACTGTGCCTAGCCGAACACCCCGACCTGTTCTTGTGGGATTGACCACGATCTCAACTATGGATGTGAGATTTTGCAACAAGCTCGGCGTGGTCGCCTGATGATAGTGCGGATCTATGGAATCCAGACACAATATCCACACCACAGACAAGTCTTTTTGGACACCGTGCCGGTAGCTGCCTCAAAAATGCGGTCGCGTTCCAGCGAAGTCGGCGAACATACAGTGTGATGCGAAGGTTAATGTGTTAGCTACGTTGACGGCCAGTCAACCGCGCTGTCAAACGCAAACTGCAGATGTCAGAGTGGGTCCCGAGTGACCACTGCGTCGAGGATCGTCACTAGTAAAGTTGCCAAGCTGGTGTCGAAATTCATGTCATGCGCCCTGGTGTCGGTCAAGTCGAAATATTGCTGAGCCTCCCCAAATGTTGTTCATCTGGTAATAAGATAGGCTGATGTGATGATAAGCCGTTGGTTTAGCAGGCTCGTGAGGCACCGGACTTTGCTGATATATTGTCAGGTCTCAACCCTGAGACTAGCTGAGATCCCCAACATGTTAGCGATGCGCAAGCCTCAATTCTGGGAAGACCTCGATGGACAGGTCGCAATGGCCTGCTGCGTCCGTGACGTTGCTTTGTTCGTTTCGGCGAGACATTCGTGCTGAGCAAAATCTAATGACTTTTCAGTGTTGCGTTGGCAGCGGCTAAGTCCTCATCATCTGAGGACTGCGAGGCCTCGGCCCACGTTTGTATCACACCGACGCGACAATAGCGTTGAAATTTTGTTCCCTTTTTGTTGTCGCGCCCGCAAGTCCTTCATGCGCAATATCTTCGTCGGACTCGGTATCGCCATACAATCATTGAAACCCTCTGTCCTTGAAGAGATGATCTCGTACCAATTTGCGAATGAAGTTGGACGGTAATCGTCTTACCCATGGTCACCTCCACCGGACCCTTGAACGAGCTAAACAAGAACGTTTTTATCCTGACCTCATCTGTGCTGCCTTGAATCTCCAGAAGGACCTTGATCAATACATGTAGCCCCCAGCCTCGTTCTGTGAAAGCCTCAGACTTTCATCAAGACCAGCGGGATCGAATAGGCAACGATGTGTCATTGAGTTAAGTACATAAAGACGTCTGCACTTGACACGGTGAGCAGACTGATGTGCTATTGAATCCGCCATATCCACCATGGGCAGCATCCGGACCAAGCCCCGGGTTTGAATTGATGCAGTCGCGGGGCTCCTTGCCGTAGCAGTGATAAGTGCAGCTCAGCTCGGGGGCACCACTGGGTCCGTTCTGCTCCCAGATTTCGGTTGCGCTATGGACAAAGCCGAACATCCATGGTGGACGTTGTGGTAGCAGTCTATTTCAATCAGCAATTGTCAATGCTACTGTACTTGTACTGACCATCAGCATGAGTGATACGACACCGCAGTCTTATGCTAGAGTCTGACGCCCCTGACAGACGATCGGTGAAAGACGCAAAGGGTAGGTTGCCGACGCTCGGCTCTCCATAAGAGTAGCTATTTCCAACTCTCTGAGAAAAAGCAGGGTTGTCCCGAGCCCATACGAAGAAAAGCTTCGCCAGAGCAGCACCCAAGCTGTATCCCGTGATGATGAGGCGGTAATCCGGCTACGCTTTCAATGCTTGTAGTACCGACACGTTCAGAGTTGGCAATATGGATGCAAAGGCATACCCAATGCCGCCATGGACGAGGCATCCACCACAGTCTTGAACACTGAGGAAGGGTAGCGGCAGGCAGAAGGCATCCGTAGCCACATCTTGACCGTCCACTGTCCCTGGAAAGGCGACGATGAGGTCCTCTGTCGAATCAAGCTTGTATAGTGCGGCTTGAGTGTCTGTCGCAGTGATGTTCAATTCCCCGATCACCGAAGCGCCAAAAGGTGGCTGCTTGCAGGGCTGAAGCTGCGCGGCGTAATTGAAGTTGCCATACTTAATCAAGTCGCTGTATAGCGTAGCATTGACTACACCTCCCGGTCAGCGTATAACTCAGCGAGCAGCTGTCGGTTTTGACAACGTACCTTTTGTTCTTGCTTTTTTTAAGTCAGCGATGCTTCCGCAGAGACATGCGCAACACCTAGGTAGCAGAAGACCAGCGCATTAGCTCTCATCGTGACTGTAGAAGACTAACAGACCTGGTCCAACATTTACATGACGAATCAGCGCGCGGCTCGGCGCACAGACAACACTTTCAAAGGTGGGGAGCGATGAAAAAGCTTTTCCCAAGGGCGTCTGTGCAGATTCGCGAGCGGGTTTGTGGTCAGTCTGAGCCACGATGCTATATTACTAACTCTGCGTGTGGTCCTTTATCGTCAACCATTGATGCCACATTCTGAAAGACCACTCTACCTTAAGAGACACGGTGTCTTGATGTGATAGCACTACTGCTGGGTCGAGGGTCATGATACCGATACCGTGAGCATCCTGAAGCTAAGGTTTCGAGGGTCCTAGCCAGTACCATGCTCGTCCTTGGTCTGCTAGATTGAGGGGTCAACGTCTTTTCTGCTTTCTGATTGCCACCAACTTATCCTTGGGATAGCGGTCGAGAATTCGACGTCTCGACCATCTCACCGCAAACGCGAAAAGTAGCGTCCGCAGAGAACAAACGCAGCACGACAATAGCACGTGGATCCCGAGCAGAGCAGCCCCTCGCTGATCGGTTGTCCCGAAAGATGTGGGTCATTCGTCCTTCTGACGACTGCACGACTCGGTCATTTGGCACGGACCATGCGTCTGCTCCGAACAAGGATTGGCCAAAAAGATTCTGATGTCGCAGACTGACGAGCTCAATGTTGTGTCAAACAACGGAAGTGGGCCCACGTATTGATCGCAGAGCAAAGGCATGAGAAGCTACAATTCAAAATAGGACGGACGTGTTGTCATGCACCGTAGGAGAAAACGCACGTGACGGCACCAGTATAGCTGAGTCGCATATATCGATAAGCAGCTGCTCCCTGCTCGTTATCTGTCACACTACGTACGTGCCCAAAAAGAAGATCCGAGCGATCGAAAGCGAGTGCTGCTTTGTTTCGACTTCTTTCGTCTTTTAAAGCCGATTGTCAATTTCGTGACTTACTCTTGCGAGGCGATCTTCTTAGAGGCTGTGCAGGCTCCGTTGTATGCTGTGTGGCGGCCTCGACTTGCCTGGGTTTAGCAGGTGAGCAATGCTAGCGCCTTGGTCGCAATAAGTATGTCAAGGATGCTTATAAGGTGGATGACCTGTTGCATTGCCACATCGACAATCTCGTGACATGGAACGGTTGCTGCAGCGATGGCCTTTTGCGCAAACTCTGCGCCGAAAGCTGATACGGGTGCAAGGTTGTCACCTTCGGAGGCCCCAATGAGGACTCGATGAGAGCTCAAAGCACATATGGCCATGAAATGAGCATATTCGGGTCGGCAGGTCGGTGATATGCCATTCGACCAGTCGGACAAGAATCTTTTCTCGTTGATTATGTATATACCGTATGATCAGGCTCGGATGTCCGATCGCAGGACACTTGGAACTCACATTGGATGAACGTCGTCAAAGTAGCTGCGAAGAAGATGGCTCAACTGCACGTGTCTGCCAAAGTCATCAAGGACAAGCATCCAGGGATCAACCTTTGCAGCATGTGTTCCCGATTTGGCGCCTCGCTTTGTCACCTTACGAGCCCATGTGTAGTCAAGATTCTTCTCTTGGCACGTTAGTTATGGTGCCTGATCTCCCGCCTCTTATAGCCTGCACTTGCGTCCACGGCGATTGCACAGATCGCACGCTCGAGTGATGCGTGAGCGATGAGTGCCATCATTGTGGCGAGTGGCCATGACAGACACCAGTGATCATATCATGCCAGGCCTCGGTGGTGTCCAGAGCGATAGTTGCGAGCTTTGGTAGCGGACGGACATTATCCAAATTGTGCTATACCGCGCTTGGAAATGGGTCTCTGGGAATCCCGCACGCAAGGGCATGAGCAGAATCTGTAGCAGCGATACACCCAAAAGGGGTAATGGAATCTTGTCGAGCAACTTGACGAATATTAACCTTGTCGAACGAAGGATGCTAGTAGACGCTTTGTCGCGATGAAGACTAGGTAGGCGGTTCATGTTTGGCAGTTCATGGAGTCTCTATTTTGAAGGTCAACTGCGCATCAATTGGCAAAAGGCCTCGATTACAGCACCTGGCATCCTCCCAAAACATGCAGAATTGCTGACTAAGTCAGACCCCCCTTATCAAAGCTTATCGCTTTGTTCATGAACCTCATCCATGGCACTTCGCATGATGAGAGACTGACGAATGCGCCGTGATCGCATCGTTCGACCAATTCCACTCGAAGGGCGACAAATGCATTGTCAAGTGTGTTGCGGACCGCAGCCCACAACGTCGGCCGCTCATGCCGAAGACAAGGTCAAGGCAAGGATGTAATGAATGCCGGAATCGACGGCGGAAATACGACGAGCAAAAGCCATGCTGTAGTCAGTGCCTCACAGCTGGACGAGCATGCGTCTATAGGCTAAGGCTAATCCACAACGCCCACGTCCCGTCAGCGAAGCGAAAGCTGGAGCAGATCGAACAGATTGTTGACTTGACCACCGCCCCTGTCAATGCAAGGCCAACTGTGCAGAAGGCGGTGGCACTCGTCCAACCGCCGACGACCGCCAATGCTCAGCATGGACTCGTCAGTCTTCCGAGAAGTCTCCCAAATGGCATAAAGCTGTCTCCAGAATATCATCAACTACTGGATTACTTCTCCAGAAATGTACTGGCCGGCTTATCCAGCCACCCAACGGTGCACGAGGATTTAGGTCGAGGTCTGATACCGATCGCCCTGCAAAAGCCTCAGCTTCTGTCAGCTTGTTTAGCACTGGCCGCAGCAGGCTTCCTGTCGCGCGGTCAATCAGAAGTTCGCGGGACTCAGATCGCCCGGATCTTCAGCCATCTCCAGTCCTCCGGTCTTCCTCTGCTTCGGACGGCATTGGCAGATGGGCAGATGAGCGACGCCCTGGTTGCGACCTGCTTAGTGTGGTGCTTGGCCGATGTCTACACTCACAAGCAAGGAGCAACTACATGGCGTGTAACACCTGCAAGACATCAAAGCCATGCTTGGAGCAGACAAGACTCGATCTTTCGTACGAGGCACTGGCGCAGTCCAGGTCGCCATGAAGCATTTATATCAGCTCTACATGTCTCTACAGACCTTGCCGTACGTCTCGGATGAAAGCAGGCTCAGCCCAGAACATCAGCTCAGCGACAGCATTGAGCCCACATCACCCAGCATCGATGGCTTTCTGGGCTACAGCGACGAGCTGCTGATCATACACCTGCGTCTGAACGAGCTCACAGACAGCGCTGGGCTGGATGATGCCACATTGGACGTCCTACTTGGCAAGATCAATGCCATGATCCGGCGTGACGAAGCAACGCCAGTGTCCATTTCGATCAAGGCAAAGCTCTCACCCGCGCAAGCGCGCGAGTTTTCTCTCTGCCACCGCATCTTCCAGCAGGCCACGCTCGTACACATGTATCGTCGCTTGTATCGGCAACCGTCAAATGCTCCGACCATACAAGCTGCAATCAAGCTGATGACAGTCATGGTCTACGATATGACACAAGGCGAACCATGTCATCTCTGGGTCGCCATGGCCATGCCACTTTTCACCATTGGCTGTGAGGCGTTCATGGACGATTCGCAGAGCTTCGTGCTTGACAAGGTACGGAAGTTGGAGACATGCATGGGATCATACCATGTCAAGATCATGCGGGAAGCTCTGCAGCAAATATGGCGCATGCGGCGAGTCCTTGAGGAGATTCCCGGCGAGCTTTGCTCCTCGATATTTCTCAGTAAGTCTGTCGCACTTCCCGCTGGGCATTTACTGATATTGTCGCAGAACACCTGGTATACCATGTCATCCTCTTCTAGACATGAATATCAATGCGTAGCAAGTGCGCGACGTGACGATCTAATGACGACCTGGAGGCAGCATGCGGCGGAGTCTAGGACATTTGTATATATGATTGACATGCCACATAGTGCTACGACTCATCATACAATCCACATCATACGTTTCTACTCCTCATCAATATCCATCATCTTACTGAGCGGGCCCTTCTTAACCATCATGCTCATGATCTCGTACAGCACGTCGGCAGCGGCCATGGTGGTATGCTCGGCGTTGGTATCGTAGGCGGGCTGAGATGCATGTCACCTCCGCGAAATGAATGCAAAGAACGACAGGCAGAACTTACAGCAACCTCGACGATATCGGCAGCGACAAGGTTCAGGCTCTCCAGGCCGCGCAGAATGGTGCGGAGCTCTCTGGTCGACCAGCCACCAGTCTCAGGAGTGCCAGTGGCGGGCGCAAAGGCGGGATTAAGGGTATCAATGTCGAGCGACAGGTACACTGGTCGCTTTGTGCCAACCCGCTCAATGATCTTCTTGATGATACCCTCGGTACCGATCGTGTCAATCTCACGGGCTTCAACAATCTCAAGCCGCAGTAGCCGTCATCCTCGTAGTCGCTGGGACTGCTGAGAGTGGTGCGGACACCGGCGTGGATGTTGGTGTCGTTGGTAAGCAGGCCCTCCTGGGAAGCGTGGTAGACGTACGTGCCGTGGTTGATCGCTGCGACATCACTGGGCGCGCCGCCAAAGACCTTGGGTCTCCCTGAGCCAAAGCCAGCACTATTGCATTGGAGATCACAGATCGGCAATTCACATGTGTCGAGATGGCTGTCAAAGTGAATGACAGATATTGGTCCATATGCACGATTGACCGATCTCAGGAGAGGCAGAGTGATGGTGTGGTCTCCGCCTAGGGTGATGACTCGTGGAAGAGTCTTGCTCTTCTTGGCCGGGCCATCCTTGCCGCCGTCGGTAGCAGGAGTGCGGGACAAGATGTTGTAGTGACCGTGCTCGATCTGCTTGAGCGCCCAGGTGCTGTCATATGAAGTCACGGGGATGTCGCCGCAGTCAAGCACCTTAGCCCAGCTGTTGAAAGGGTTCGTGTCGAGCGGGACATTGTAACCTCCACTGCGCTCTGGTTAGCATGCTTCAGCTGCTGAAGCCGAGAGACTTACTAGAGATTGAGGCGACGGGAACCCTGGCGAATACCAGAAGGTCCGAAGCGAGCGCCAGTTCGGTATGAGGTGCCCGTGTCAAAGGGCGCGCCAATGAAGGCAATGTCGTAGGTGACATGGGGCTTGTTCAAGCAAGGCTCGTACGGAAGACGTCCAAACGTTGAGAAGCCAGAGAAGATCGAGTCGGCCTGGGTTCCGCCATCGCCGGGCAGAGTGTTGTACCACAAGCCCTCGTGAGGCTCGAAAATGTCTTCTGATCATGGTCGCCATGCGCAGCAACAAGGCCGGCAATAGCCAGGACAGAGAGAGTCGACCGCATTGTGAGAAACGTCAAGACGAGGGGCAGGATAAGAAGGTGACAGGAGAAAGCGCCTCAACTCGGCGCTTACCTTACATATGTACCGTCCCAGACAATGTGCCTGGTCGCCGACGTCGTAGCCGGAGAAATCGCAAGATCAGGTCATGTTTGGAGCTCTACCACAGCTCCGCCAGCATCATCAAGAGGCATTGGCAGGTGGCTACTTGGCCGCAAAGAGCTAGCCCAGCTGCTTCTCCGCCCTGTCATGCGGTGGGTCCCACGGGTTCTGTTGCTCTTGTCGCAACCGCAGAGGCAGCCCGGCATCGAGCAAGGGGTACATGCCCGTTTGCTACCTGGGCTCCCCTACCGACTCTAGTCCACATATCAGGATGGGGAGACGAGCCGATAAAGATGAAATTGTCTGCCCTACACAGTCCACCCAGGAGTCTTCTCCAGTTCAATCACTTGTCTGTGTGAGGCCGCCGTTGTCTTTTCACTCATCCCACCTCGTACAAGCCATCCGGGCGACAACAGCGGTAGTTCCGGTCTTCCAGCTTCTTGGTATGCTAGCTGATCAGACGTAGCGGTATAACAGGCATGCGCCACCCGAATTTGATCCAATATTGATGCGCTTGCAAGAAGGAAGGCAAATTCACGCAGTGCGACATGAGGAACGCTACTCAAAACACCAGATACGTCCGAAAAACACCACGAAGTCGGTCACCGAATACATGGCAAAATACTGTAGTAAACATCTGGTCACAGATAGGGCGGTCAAGAAGTACAATGCCTGAAATGGCAGAGGAGAGCCGCTTGCTTGTATAGGTGTAGACAACATCGACAGCATCGATGCTAGTGCAAGATTGAAGCAATGTATACCATGGAAAGCAATCTCAGCATTGAACACGCTGATGGCCGAGCATGCTTGCACTCCTTATTGTCGCGGACCAAAGTATCCCCCTCTACTCGAGACTTGCCTGATCCAAGATGAGAGTACATCGACAAGCAGGCCATCAAATCGGCCCCACCGGCTTGTCTTCGACATCAGCGACAAACGTAGATTAACCGCAGCTATCTGTAGCAGACAAATATATCACAATACATCAGAAAGAGCGACCAGTAATGTGGATGCTATGGCTTGGACGAGCAAGAGCTATTCAATGGGCATAAATGAAGAAGCCGCGATACGCCTTTGGCCAGACGAGCGTGCACAGTCTTGTCGTAGCTGCTCTGTCTCCAGTCATAACACACCAGAGTTTGGAGATACTGGACTTCTGTTTGACTGAAAATATTCCACTATGCTGTCTACCGCCCCATGCGTCACAGTCTTGCAATCGCCGTGTTCACGCCTTGAGAAACAGCCTATCGCGAAAATGTCGAGCGTATGAATTGTGCAGGCGTTTGTCACGATCGGGAAACAACATTTCACGGCATTGTATATTTCAGCGCGACAAACAGCTTTCACAAAATAGAGCATGCTTGCAGTTTGGAGTCATGGCATTCTTTCTTTTCGATCCATCAAGAGTTTCCAAGGATATGGGAAGAGACCTTGACTGTTGACACTCCTGCCGTAGCCGGAACGACTTCCCAAACACAGCTGTTGGAAAGCCTATCACACCAGCAACACCAGTAACGCCAATCTCAGCAGAGGCGTTCACTTTACAGTGCCATCGTAGATCGCAGAAGACCAAATGACATCAAATGCAACAAGTGGAGCATTTCTTTTGTGGCGTCAGTGAACAAAGAGGTGGAGCACGTGGACGGGCTGTCAGTTTCGCTTCACTGTAACACTACGGTGGGTCTTACCATATCGTATGCAAGTGCGGCACTATTTCACGGCTGCGGCATGCCATCCCGCGCTTAGCACATTGCCTGATTGGAGCACTACTGATCACAAGCCTGATTGGAGCACTCTAGTGATCCATCTCAGCTGTGCTTCTAGCTCCAAGGACGGCAGAAGAGTCAGCTGATCTGGCATTGCCCAATTGCGTCAGGTAAGTGATTTGGGATCTCTTCGCTATGGACAGCACACCTAGCAGAAACTTCGCACGAAACCCAGTCTCCGATATGACTGCGCCGCGTCCGGAGGACCGGTCAGGTTTCGAGATCGCCCTCTTCTGCGCTCTCAAAGAAGAGGCCGAGGCAGTCATCGATTGCCTGGACAGAGAGGATGAGCAAGGGTCAGAATATGGAAAGAGTCCGGGCGATACAAACAGCTACACTACCGGCGCAATAGGTGCGCACAATGTCGTTGTCGTTCATCTCGCTGGCATGGGACCTGTCGAGGCAGCATCAGCAGCGGCTACGGTCAAGATTAGCTTTCAGCAGATCGTACTTGCTCTCGTTGTCGGTATATGTGGCGGTGTGCCGGAGCCTACGGATAGGGCGCCGGTCTTTTTAGGTGACCAGATCATCAGCACAGCGATCGTGCAATACGACTTTGGGCGACAGTACGAAGAACACTTTGAGCCAAAGAGGGCCGTGGAGGACAGCCTTGGACGGCCAAACTCTGAGATTCGAGGTCTACTGAAAAGACTCGACGTACGGCAGCATCGTAGTACGTTCCTCGTCGCAGTCAACTCTAATTTGATCATGCTGGCGAATAAAGAGGCTGGCTTTGCTCGACCTTCCGACGGTCACGATGTCCTGTTCGAGCCTGCTTACATACACAAGCATCGGTCGTCCGGGATGGAGTTGTTTTGCGAATGTGCAAAAGCTATAACTTCTGTTTGTGAGAGAGCTCGAAAGGCAAAGTGTAAGGACATTGGCTGCGAGTCAGCAAGAAGTACGACCAGAGCTGCTGCAGCTCAGGTGTCTGGCCCACAGCTCCATCTTGGAAGATTCGGCAGTGGGAGCGGAGTGATCAAGTCGGCCGCCTTCCGAGACACAGTGGCACGTGAAGATGAACTTGTGGCGTTCGAGATGGAAGGCGCCGGCGTCTGGGATCATTATCCTACCATCGTGGTCAAAGCTGTCTGCGACTATGCCGATAGTCATAAGAACAAGATGTGGCAGATGTATGCTGCTGGTGTGGCAGCTGCCAGTACCAAGGCTTTACTTAATCTCTGGACGCCCCGAGGGGCCGGCACTTTACCGAGTACGTAGGCATCCTAGTAGTGCAGCGAACAGCAAAGTGCATTATCTGGTGCCTTGGAACTGACAATTCATACTGCCAGTCCGAGGAGTTGCTGGGAGCTCAACGAATGGCAAAGCCGAATCTGGTCTGTCCAGTAAGTGATGATGCATGATGATGCATGCACGTATGCAACGGGATGCTGAAAGTGCGCAGATAGTATGTCCCGACCGGTGCAGATCCTGCCGCTCCCACGCAATCGGAGATACGTCGACCATGGGGATCATCTGGCGCAAGTGCAAGCCGCTTTGCTTGAGCAGGACGGCTTCCGTAGCCTTGCTCTGGTAGGGCTTGGCGGCATCGGTAAGACACAGATCGCACTCGAGTTTGCCTACAGGCTTCAGCAGAGCAAGCCGGAATATGCGATACTCTGGGTGCCTGCAATCAGCACCGAAGGCTTCGAGCAAGCGTTGGTGCAGATTGCAAAACAGTACAATCTCTCCTTCGCAGAGGACGAAGACGTCAGGTCCGTCGTCAAAACGCATCTGAGTGGAGAGAGCTCGGGGAAATGGATGATGGTCGTTGACAACGCTGATGATCATCAACTTGTTCTTGGGGAGCAGAGCTCGGATGCGTGCAGCATTGCAGACTTTCTGCCGGCGAGCAGATATGGAGCGATCTTGATCACCACTCGGTCACAGGAAGTCGCTGTCTCCCTGCAGTGTGACAAGACCATCGACGTAGATTCCATGACTTCTGACGAGGCTTTGGCTCTTCTGAGAATCTTATCGGCTGCTGGAAGGCCCAGCACGAGTAGAAGCGCTGCGGACCAGGCTGTTGAAGAGGAGCTGGTCCAGAGACTGACTTGCCTGCCGTTGGCGATCTCGCAAGCAGCTGCATATATGGCCACCAAAAGGATCAAGCCTTCTCGGTACCTGGAACTGCTTCACAATACAAAAGAAGATGAAATACGTCTCCTGAGTGTTGCCATGCGTGAGGGCCAACGATACAAAGAGTCAGACAATGCTGTTGCTACGACGTGGCTGGTATCCTTTCACCAGATCGAAAAGAGCTCCGCAGCAGCAGTAGAGCTCCTGCTCAGTATGTCATTCTTCGAGCACAAGATGATTCCACGAGCGATCTTGCCACCAACAAGCCTGGAGAGCGAGTTCGTGGATGCGTTGGGCACTCTGAAGTCGTATGCGATGATCAGTACGAACGAAGACGAGGATGTGTTCAACATGCATCGACTCGTCCATCTTGCTGCTCAGGTCTGGCGGGAGAAGCGAGTTGACGTGGAGCAGCTGCGCGACAAGGTCATAAGACATGTGAATAAAGTCCATCCCTCGGGCGAGTATGAGGAGCGGATGCGATGGCAAACATACTTGCCACATGCGATACTGATTTTGGATGATGAGCGGGACGTGGATGTCGCAGAAGTCTCGCATCTCGCGTTCCAAGTTGGCGAGTGTTTGATGGCCGACGGTCGTATCAAACTCGCACTTCAGTACTTCCGCAAGTGCTACGTATGGAGGTCTGTTAATCTTGAAGAAGAGCATCCTTCACGCCTGGCATCTCAGCACGCACTGGCCGGAGCATACGAGGCCGACGGGCAGATCGGCAAGGCGGTTAAGATGCTAGAGCATGTTGTGGCAGTTGAGGAGAAGACGCTGGCAGAAGAGCATCCCGATCGCCTGGCATCTTAGCACGCACTGGCCGGAGCATACGAGGCTAACGGGCAGATTAGCAAGGCAGTTAAGATGCTAGAGCATGTTGTGGCAGTTAGGGAGAAGACGCTAGTAGAAGAGCATCCCGATCGCCTAGCATCTTAGCATGTACTAGCCGGAGCATACGAGGCTAACAGGCAGATCAGCAAGGCGGTCAAGATGCTAGAGCATGTTGTGGCAGTTGAGGAGAAGACGCTGGCAGAAGAGCATCCCGATCGCCTAGCATCTCAGCACGCACTAGCTAGAGCATACGAGGCTAACGGGCAGATCGGCAAGGCGGTCAAGATGCTAGAGCATGTTGTGGCAGTTAGGGAGAAGACGCTAGTAGAAGAGCATCCCGATCGCCTGGCATCTCAGCACGCACTAGCCAGAGCATACGAGGCTGACAGGCAGATCGGCAAGGCGGTCAAGATACTAGAGCATGTTGTGGCAGTTGAGGAGAAGACGCTGGCAGAAGAGCATCCCGATCGCCTAGCATCTCAGCACGTACTAGCTGGAGCATACGAGGCTAACGGGCAGATCGGCAAGGCGGTTAAGATGCTAGAGCATGTTGTGGCAGTTAGGGAGAAGACGCTAGTAGAAGAGCATCCGTCTCGCCTAGCATCTCAGCATGTACTAGCCGGAGCATACGAGGCTAACAGGCAGATTAGCAAGGCAATTACGATGCTAGAGCATGTTGTAGCAGTTGAGGAGAAGACGCTAGCAGAAGAGCATCCCGATCGCCTAGCATCTCAGTACGCACTAGCTGGAGCATATAAGGCCGACGGGCAGATCGGCAAGGCGGTTAAGATGCTAGAGCATGTTGTGGCAGTTGAGGAGAAGACGCTAGCAGAAGAGCATCCCTCTCGCCTGGCATCTCAGCACGAGCTTGCACGAGCATACCAGGCAGATAAGCAGGTCGACAAGGCAGTTAAGATGCTAGAGCATGTCGTGGCAGTCGAAGAGCGGACGCTGGCAGAAGACCATCCCTCGAGCATGTCGTGGCAGTCGAAGAGCGGACGCTAGCAGAAGACCATCCCTCCTGTAGGTCGGTTAAAGAGCTTAAATTACAGCCCTCAAAATCCTATGCGCGGACTCTCGGAGGATTTGCTCTGGCCAATAACCTATAGTGCCCTCTATACCGAATGACTATTTGCATAGACTGGGAAGGGAACATTAATCTCATCATACGTTGATTCGTGTTAAGCTGCTGGCTTGAAGCATGCGCGATGCCTACCTCTGGAAGTTCATGGAAGTAAAATGACCTACATTCAAATACCTGAACATAGATCGCCTCGAATGCCAATTATTGGTTCGGCAAGAAGGTGCTCAATGCTCGTGCCAGTTATTAGAAGAAGTTGTAGTTGATGGCAGTATGGTGAAGATGTTAGACATCACGCACATAGCACATGTGTGCAAAAAAGTCGCTAGCAGTTAGAGAAGCTTCGAGTTACTTTCAGAGCTACAAATGGTGCGCCACAATGCGCAAACTATTATATAGTCTACTACGTAACAATGTTTCAGCCATGACTAGCTATGCTACACGGGCTGGCCCGACCCAATGACCGCCGCTATAGCGAGCGGTATCGGTCGTTCTTGGTACAAAGAATAGAGAGCAGGATCGGATGATGATAACCGATAGTTCAGCGTCTAGACGCAGACGAATCGAGAAGTCGTCCACGTCGACACCTAGCGGTGCTTGATGATAGTTATGCCGTTCTGCTGCATCTAGCGTATCTATTAGGCAGGATTTGCACACTGTAAGAGTACTTTCAAGAATGGCAGGCTTGCTAGAAGATAGAGCTCCAAAAAGTGACCTTCCTGTCTCCTGCCGCAGCTCTTCTGATCCTGTACAGAACTTCATATGTAATACATGGATGTAGCGCAAGATGCAGCAGAATCTTGCAGACTATTGTTATTATTGTATAGATGTATGTCAGGTTGTTGTTCTACGAAATGGTGAAAAGTGTCTCGTTACCCCTAGTGTCTCTCAACACGGGGACGGACGTTAGGTAGTCCGTTCTACGACGGAGTCGTCTCCGAGCAAACAGTCTGACCGTTTTCCAATCTTCTCGGCAAGTCGCGCATGTGCGCTTATGTCTACATTGCGATGTCTTGCGGGAGATCTCGTGCGGGCTCGCTGGCATCCCACGTACTTCAACATTTCCAATCAATACTCGACACAAATTCGATGCCAGTTCGATCTTGTTATTGTTGGACCCTGTGGAATTCGTGCTCAACTGTGTAGCGATGGATTTCTGCAAGACACATTTTGTGCCAATTTGATTAGTGCTGTCCTCGAGAGACGTCTTCTCTGTTTATGGCCTCAATATATCGATAGTCGTCGTATTACCTGATCATGATCGGCGGCGGCCGATAATTTGTAGTCCAGTAGCGATACGTAATGCTGATAGCGAGACACAGACCTCGCAAGCAATTATCGCACGAGTAGGGCAACGCTTACGGCACTTTACAGTCTCTAAAAACCCTGTAGCACAGAATCGTACACGCCCGAGCTCTATAGCATCTGCAATGGTACGTAGAACCACGGGACAATACTTTGCATTACTAACAGCGCGAAGCAACTAACTCTGTCGGACTTGAGAGTAAAGGTACATGTCCTAAGTTGGAGCAAATCTATAGTCGAAACTGGCACGACGAACCTGTATGTAGTGAGACCAAGCGTCAACGAAGCATAACACAATCGGTAGTCGCAACGAGAAGACGTGATGCTTAATATACAGCCTAAATCAACGATTACACTAGACTCC